>JAFJYI010000307.1:600000-890783 GCA_019022655.1 Acacia acuminata | reverse complement strand
CTAGACGATCGCCTAGCATATGTTCGAATATATGGTATGTTTTTTCGTGCGAACGCACAATACTCACATGAACTCCGATCCGAATTATATCCTTGGGATATCAATGGGATGTTAGATCTAACATCCAATCTGTATCTAAACTTCGAATCCGATTGAAGTACAGAAACAAGTTAGTTACCGATTAAAGCGCAAGTCCTCACGGGATGACACCATGGAATCCTCAACTCATGGGTCGATCACGAAAACTTAGCCAAGCATGGTGTATAAAATGAAAATGCGAGAAATAAAGATGTTCATCATGACCACGAAGAACATGAACAAGTTCATCATGAACACGAAGAACACAAAGAACAATTAAAGAAAATGAAAGCTTCTATTCCAATATAAAAATAAATCTCAACAACATAATGAATCCTTACGAAAGAGATGAAGAATAGAAAATCAAAATAAAATAATTAAAAGGAAAGATTAAGACTTAAGCCATTCCAAGTAGAAGGCAAGAAGTAGAAGAAGGAAGTTAGAATGGGAGAGATCTTGGTCTCAAAAAATGTGTGTGTTTCCCTTCAGCCTCTTCATCTATTTATAGGAAAATTGGGCATCTCATTCATCCATTTTCCACCTCCAAAAACGTCATTTTAATTGGTGGCAAATATGGAAGAATCATTGAACCACTTTCCACCTCCAAAACGCGTCATTTGCAAGCTGGATTACACCACTGAAAATGGCGGATCTAGACCACGTGGTCTTCATATTAAATGTTTCCCTGAATGTCGGCTTTCAACCGCGCAAACCGGACCTAATTTGGAGGTCGCTAGCTCCAGTTATGGGTCTGTGCTCCCAGGCCCATTTTGGCCCTCTAAACATCTGATTTGGCTTTTGGGCTCTTCATAAGATTTGTAGGGCTTCCTCTTAGATTTCTGAAAATGCAAATTGAAGATCCATTGGACTTCTAGAACTCAAGTTATACCCAAAATACCGAACAGTATTCACGACCCAATTGTAGTAAGAATGTGACTAAAGTTCGATTTGAATCCAAACTCAAGATGTGACCAAGATTAATGCAAATAAAGTCTAAAAACTCATTATGAAGATGAAATCACATATTTAGCTAATTGATACATTAAAGCATGACAATGATAGAGTTTTTAGCTTCTTTTTGCATTTAAAGTATCATGAATTCAAAGATTATCGGGGACTCGAACATCAACGGTGTCAACTTGAACTAGGCATAGGATGAGGGACGCCTACTACTTCATTGGCGAGGCCACGATTTATCCTTAAAATATCCACTCTTCATCGATCGGATATTTTTTCCCCATGGCAAGCCACCAACTTAGCAATAGGGGATAGAGCTTGAGGAGGGGATAGAGCTTGAGGAGGGGATGAAACTTGAGGAGGAGGGATTGAAGCTTCAAGAGTAGTAGAGACATGTACAAGCTTCACTGGCCAAGGGATGAAGGTTCCCTTGACATCACTCGAAGCTTCGGTTCATCGGTTGGAGAGGGAGCTGTGCATCAATGATCACCTTTTCAACCGACACTCGACTTCATCATCGGGCATTTGTTGGTGGTGTACGGTTGATCCCAAGTTGTGAAGTCCCTTTTGCAACCAATAATCGTCCATCATGATGATCGGGATCCTCCACATAAAGGTCACAAGGTTGCTCGACTGTCCAACAATGCAGCTCCCTCTAGTGCTCTCTGCTGCACGATTCGCGTGTGAGTGTGTGAAGGAACACTTGTCTGCGGACGATTGCTCCCAGCAGCCTCAACCCGACTCAGTTCCTCCTTCATCAGCTCATCTTGGATTGAAACATTGCGGTCATTGAAGCTTTATTAGCGACCAGCGTACGGGTCCATCTCCTCCCGGAGTAACCATACTTTGTCTATGGCGTTTGGATGTACCAAAGACTTGCTTTATGCCTACCCGTCCTCCAATCCCCCACCCACACGCCGGGTGATCCGTTTTCCGGTCCACAACGGTCGAAACATCATTCCTCCCGTCCGACACAAAAGATCCCTCTCCTTCTTTCTTTTAAGATCTTCTGTAAGATACAGATAACGAGAAGCTTAGTAATGAAACATGTTTAGTAACTAAAAAATAACAATAACGATACTTACAATTCTTTCAGCAACTAGACGAGTTTGTTCACTTGTGTAGGCGCCGCTTGGCTTTTGCCGAATATGCAACCACAAATCCTCGCGATGTATTGGAGATGGAGGAGCATGTATCGCGAAGGATTGGATTACGCCATCATCCAATCTCTTCCGGCGACCATCAAATCTTTTTCGGCCTTTTGATATCCACTACGAGAAGCCCTATAAGGGCAATCATTCTTTCTACCTATCTCCTGTGCTTGTTCCCTTCTTTTCTGTGAATCAGGATTGAAAACATCTATTAATTATGAATTCCAGCCATGCATGTCACTAACAAATTAGAGAACTTACGCTTCATATGAACGTCAATCAAACAAGTAGTCAAATTCTTCACTTCATCAAGTTTCAACATTTTATTTAAGGAAGATGTAGAATTGTAGAAGAAATTGGAGCTATGTTTTGTAGTGCTAGCTAGATAGATAGGTTAAGAAACAAAAGAGAATTATGCTTACAGAATAATACAAACTTGATCCTTTTTAAGGCATCCAGTGGGATCAGCGATCCCATTAGATAGTAATAATTGAGTATATAAGTTTCCCCCTTTTAAGACTATTCATTTCCTCCTTTGCAAGACAAACCATTACACAATTAATACCTTCTCATCGTAATTTACCTTTTCGGGGTTGACATATCGGACTTGCATAGACAAAGGCAAGAAATGTATACTTCTATTCACACACCGAACCATTATATAACTAACAGATTAGATGAACACAATAACATTCACATATCTGCACAGTTAATAAGCAAACAAAAGGGAAAACAAAACTAAATATAAACTCACTTTGAGCTTCGGGAGTGGTCCGGAAGAACAAATTGTCACCAAATTCGTTCATCAATAAATGTGTAAACTTCCCAAGGATGTTTGGCAGGCGGAACATCGGAGAAAATATACATGTTAGCGAGAAAGGTCTTAAACTTCCTCCTTCGATCAACACAATAAGACAATGTCTTGTCTTTCAACTTCCTTGATCGAGGGACCTGAGTGTATGTAACCCGGATAGTCTCCCAAATAGGATCCTTTACATTCTTAGAGTCCACACTTTTCCACTCATCATCAAGATGCTAACCTTCTTGTGTGCTAGGCAGTACCGACAAAACTATTATATTTGCTTTTATTAGGACCGACGGGTTCCAACCTTGCATCAAACTGAATCTCGAGCTTTGACCCGAGTGTCCGACTTAGGGTCACTTCCATCATTCGTGTGCCTCTTCTACCACGACGTGCGGGGCGATTACGAGCCTCATTGTGAGATGAAGAGGGTTCGTTCTCACTCACACCCGTCACACCGAGAACTGGCGTTGCGGGAACACGAATAGATTCGTTTTCACCGTCCATTTTCGAGACGGAAGAGAGGAATGCACGAGCAAATGAGAGAGTAACGGGGGCGATGGTACGTGGGCGAGGAAGAGAGGTAATGCAACGGAAGAGTTTCGAACGTGAACGAGGTTCTCACGGAGTAACAAAAGCTTTTCGCGAAGAAATGTATAACTTGCGTGGATTTTAAGACCGGATGAAAAAGAGACGGTCTTAATATTTACATTAATCCAGGTCATATTAAACGTCCGATCTTAAAAGTTTAACCTTTAAGACCGTTCCTTGTAAAACGCCGGTCTTAATATTAATGAACTTTTTCGTACCGGAAGTATCATATGTCCTAGTCTTGAAAGAAAACTTTTAAGACCGTCTTTTTGATAAGTTCGGTCTTAAAACTTTAGACTTTTTATATTTAAATTTTTCCTTATTATGTTTTACCGAGAAAATATAAGTACGGCTATATGAGATATATTTAGAAAGTAATTGAAATTTCAGTTCAATTTTTAAGACCATTGTATTTTAGTCGGTCTCAATAATGTTTTTAAGAGCGGTGAAAAATTGGTCCTAAGTGCAAGAAGTTCTTTATATTTACGGAACTGCCACGGTCATTCCTTTAAGACAAGGGTGTCCATTGTCCGCTCTAAATGAGGCGGTCTTAAAGCCTTTTTTTGCACTAGTGCAAGGTAAGTGCCATGTGATTATCATGGCCAAAGTGCATGAAAACTTTACTAATCATTACTTAATATGCTTATTTGGTCAGTAGTTTTGTATTTGCTAGAGTCACAAGTAATTGTTTGAGTAACACCATGAAATTTTGCAATGGTACCAGTGGCAGAGCCAGAAATTTTAATGATGGGGGATGAAAATAAAAAATACCACATCATAAATAAAAGTACTTGAAATAAAATATTGACCTAATATAACATAATAGCCCCACTTGCATTTGGCTTGGGCGGCCCTAATCCACTAAGAATAGACTATGTATATTCCAACAAATTACTCCCTCAGATCCATAATATAAAACATATTTGTAGTGTTGATTTTTGTCCTAAATATAAGACATATTTTTCATATTCGTTAACAATAATCGAGGAAGATAGTAAATAAAAAATAATATTAGGGAAGATAATGACTAGGGTGTTTTAGAAAATACATGTCAATTTAATTTACTCAACCAACTTCTTTAATATATCTAAATAACGTAAATATATCTTACATTTAGGACCGGAGGAGCATTAACTAGATTTTTAAAATACAAATGATGAAATACAATAGAATTAAACAAGCTTAGCTTATTAAGCTTGTGTGTGTGTGTGTGTCTTTATATTTTGTTAACGTATGACAATTGCAAACTCAAAAGTTAAGGACCAAACGCAAGCCAAGGTTATGTGAAACTACTACATATTGAGATTAAAAAAAAAAAAAAAAAGAAGCAAATGATACATAATAAGTTTGTTTTGCGCGTGGGCTTATTAAAATAAGCTGCGGACAATATATATATATATATATATATATATGTATGTATGTATGTATGTATGTATCTATGTGTGTGTGTGTGCGCGCGCATATATATATATATATATATATATAATATTTTTTTGGGGTGGGGGGGGGGGGGGGGGGCCCCTTCTAACTCCTAGGCCTAATATGATACACATCCATTCCTTTAAAATGAGTCTCAATTCATAATTTGTAGTTGTGCAGATTAAAAGATATGACTTTTTAAAGTTTGCCCAGGAAAACTGGGACGCGGCTCACTTCCACTTCCTTTATGGTCCACTCGCGGTTCTCTTCTCCCAATACGTGCAGTTTGGTGCAAAATAGGTAAGGTGATGTCTTTTTTTAAAAAAAGATAATCGACGAAAACTAAAAAGATACTACCGACCAGTCTGAAAAAAATACTTCATGATCTTGAAAAATATTTCGAGTCTTGACTAGTACTCAAAAGATACTTCAATATCTTTGGAGATCTTGGGTACTAAAAAAATACTTCATAATCTTGAAAAATTATTTTAGGATATATATTATCCGAATAAATATCCTAAAATAATTTTTTCGAGATCATGAAGTATTTTTTTAGTACCAACCAATATCCCCGGTGATATTATTTGTTATCCTTTTTTTTTGTTTTTTGATATGATTTGTTATACTGATATTCATGATACCCGATATTTGAGAAAGAGTTTTAATTTTTTAGTTTAACCAATGATATTATTTGGGTCACAAGTGGTCTTAGAATCGCTAAACAACTTTGGTAAGTAACCTAAAATAAGGTCTTATCCCTGTCTTAAAATAAGATTATAGGTAAAAATTTGTCGATGTAAAAAAAAAAATGTTAATTTAGTTACTTGTAATAAATGGGTGTTAGATTTCTTAAAATACCCTTTTATTCATGTGCAGTGAACTACTCTTTGGCAAAAATTCCTTAATATGTGCATTCAATCAGAATATTTTGGGACAAAAATTTATAAATTTAGAAGATAAAGTTGATTAAGGTCTTACATTTATCATCAAAATAAATTCTTTCTTTAGTTCTTATATATTCGGAATGGGAAGGAGTCCCATATAACCAAGAGTTCGAATCTCATTCTAAAAACCAATATCATCATATGCCCAAGAGTTCAAATCACATGTTTGAAAACAAAACGTGCTCAACTAAACTATAACAATGTCGTATTTATTCTTTGAAAATATCCAATACAGGCATGCCTTAATTTGATTTTTCCATAATGAAGAGTTCATTCCCCATAGCCAAGTATCAACAGTTTATCGAAATTGTTCTCTACTTCTCTCACCTGATATATTCAAGGTAAAATAAATTATTCCACTATAATCAAAATATTCTCTACAAGTTCATTAATTTAACCAGTGGCAAGTTCGTATATATCCGTTAAACATGATGCATAACATGTATATTTCCAAATAAATTAAAAGGAAACAAATAACAAAAATACAGAGCATTTATGGTGTCTTTTCGAGATAAAATTTGTATTTTGTTTGTTTAATTTCCTTATCTTAATACTAAGGTTGCCACCTAAAAATACATACTATGATGACAAAATAATCTCAGTAACCAAAGTATTAGGGTTATCACATCAAAATAAATAACGAGATAATATAAAAATCTAGTTAATCAAAGCTAGTTCTATGCGATATAAATAAGTATGCGATGATATCTACAAAGCAAAAACACAAAAATTGTTCTTGGGGAAATCAGAATACACACAAGAAGTAGACATGCTACAAGTCCCATCACATCTACTTAATAGCTACCTCGTGTTTTCTGAGCAAGAGATGTTTGCTGCATCTTTTGGTGTTAGCCCCCTATTGTCCCTTAATTTTGGGGTCATTGCCAAATGTTTTTTCATGATTCTTTTGGTTGTTTAGGTTCTAAATGAAATAAATGATATTTTGATGTAGGTAAAAAAAAAAAAAAAAAAAAGTTGATTAATTTACGATTTATTTCAATATTTGGAAATGTAGTGCATTTTTTATACAGAAAAATACTATAAAAATTGGTAAAAGATAAATACTAGCTCCGGTCCTAATTATAGGACATATTTAACCGATTTTGAGAAGATTAAGGAGAGGAGTTAAATTAGTTAATTTTAATCATTTTCCTAAAATGCCCTTATATAAATTTAAAATAACATAAGTAAAAGTGAATCAATAACCCTATTACATATCTCTCCAATCTAGAATTTTTCATTCTACATGCTTTTAATTGAAATAATGGTCTTGTTATACATACATAGAAGTGTGTATATATATATGTCTATGTGTGTGTCTATGTACACATATATCTCTACGTGCACACACACATACGTACATACGTATATATAGACACACACATATGTACGTACATACATATGTGTGTGTGTTTATACATATATGTGTATCTGTATATATATGTGTGTGTATATATGTATATCTTTGTGTGTTTGTCAATATGTATGTGTGTGTCTGTGTTTATATGTGTGTGTCTCGTGTATATGTACACACACACACATATATATATGTATATACATATGAAAACACACACACATATATACACACACACACACATACATATTGACAAACACAAAAATATACATATATTTACACACACATATATGCACAGATACACATATATGTACACACACACACACACATGTGTGTGGGTGTATAAATGTGTGTGTCTATATATATATATTGACAAATTAATGTCACCGATCGATAAATAAATTAAAATATAATAATTTAAAAGTTTCACGAATTTGAAAGAGTCTATGCATCCATATACATATGCTTACCAAAAACCAAATACACTTGAAGAATAAAATAGGGGTATTTAAGGAAGAAATTGACAAAAATTAAAATGTTGTCCTATAATTAAGACCAAAATCAACTCTCAAATGTTGTCTTATAATTAGGACCAAAGGGAGTAAGTACATACATTGAATTTCAATAATTCCAGAATCCAAAGAGTCTGACTTGGAATTTTGAATTTTGGACAAATTTACAAAATTACCTAACTACCCTTTTTTAAAATAAAGAATCTTCATACAACCCTTTCCGACTGCCAGAGCTCCCACACTTGTTACACCCCTACTTCTGTAATATGTGTACAAGCATGAATAAGCATAGTAATGAGAAGTTTTGATTCAAATTCGAAGCATTTATCTTATGTAATTAATGAAAGTGGAGCTTAATCACCAAGAGGGGGTGAATTGGGGATTTTAAAATTCTTTTCTAATTACTCTTTTATGAACACTAAAAAGAGCGGAAGCCAGTATGAAAGGAGAAGCAAGACACAAAGGATTTATCTTGGTTTGGTCCAACCTCTTGACCTATGTCCGTCTTCGGACACTCTGGGATTTCACTAGATCAATTGATTACACACTCTGTAACTCTAGAGTAATTCTCTCACTAGAACTTACTCCCTCTTACAAGTTGCAATCAATATCCCAATCTCCAAGTCCCCAGACTTGAGATTCTTACAATAATGATTCACAGTAAATGAACTCTCTCTAAGAGTGAATAAATATAAACACTGAAGTACAGATGTATCAAAAGATACTTTGCTCAAGAAAACTCAGAGTAGTTGGAAACTTGAATGATTTTTGTTTTCAACAGATTGGTTGTTGATAAGAATTGAATGCAGCTCTATTTATACAAAGAGAGCATTAAATGACCGTTGTAATCTTCAATGTGACCGTTGCCTTCATTAAGCAAGGATTAGGTTAAGCTTTGGTCTTCTTCTCTCTCTACTCTTTGGTTAATCCAGTTGCACAGATGTTTATGGTTGACTTCTTGAATTTTAATCCATTGGAAGAGCAGCATCTTTGGATGTGGAAAGGAAACATTAAGCCCTTTGCAACGTGTGTAGAATGATTGTCCAAAAAAATGCAAGTTTTCTGAACTTACTTTGCATTTAATGTGCTAACATCACTTTTTGCTTTTGCTCAATTCTTCATTTAAAGTTCTCTAAACCATCTGAAACTCATTAGCAAACTGATTAAACATATCTAGAAATAGTAATGAGTGATGATAAGAAGTATTAAGATCAAACAGGAAGATTTCACAAATTCGAGCAATTTGATTTTCGAACTTCGACACCAACTCGAGTTTGTTTATCCAAATTGGAGTTTCTAATTGTGCTTTCGAGAAGACAAAACTAGAGTTTCCATCTGAACCTCGAGTTTTCTTCTTCCAGGGACAAACGTTGCGATTTTATCTTTGAAGCACATTTTAGCACACGAGCAAAACTCGAGTTTATAAATGACAAACTCGAGTTTTGGACTTTTATAGTGAAAAAACATGTTTAAGTCAAAAGCTCAAAACTGGATTTTTCAAAAACGTGAAATGAGCAAAGCTCTCGACTTGGTAAAAACTTGAGTTTCCAAATATAAACTCGAGTTTTCATTTAAAGATGAAAACCTTTGAAAACTCTATCCAAGTGAAAAACTGGAGTTTTTCTAAATAAACTGAAGTTTTCTCAAAGTAATTAAAAACATGTAAGCTCTCTCAAATATAAACTCGAGTTTTCTCAAAACTTTGGAAAACTTAGAAAACTCTTGGTTAAGTGTAAACTGGAGTTTTTATACCAAAATTGGAGCTTTCTTATGCTTAAAACATCAAAGGCTCTCTGTATGCCCAAAACACAAGTTTGCTAACGCAAACTGGAGTTTTTCTTACTTTAGAAAATATTGTAGAGTCTCTGTATGGTGAAAACTGGAGTTTTCATAGAAAACTACAGTTTGTCTAAATGTGAAGAACTTGGAGTGCTCTCTATAAGACCAAAACTCGAGTTTGCCCGCACAACCGGAGTTTTTTTTTTAGTTCATACAAATTGAGCTACTCTTTGTCAAGTCAAAATTTGAGTTTTGAAACCAAAACTTGAGTTTGCCTTTGACAATAAGTTTTTCAACTTTACCAAAGACAAACTACAACTTATGTTTACAATTGTCAGTTATCATCAAAACACATTGAGAACTAATAATTAATGGTATAAATTATTTTAAGGACTCTAAGATGAAAAGCTATTGTTTGTAATTAAATGGAAAATTACTAAGTCAAAATGAGAAGGAAACCCATGACAAGTTACGTATTAACTTGTGCATGAAGTAAGCTTGAAGAAGGGTAAGCCAGTGTAATGTACAAGTAACAAAAGACATTAGTGGGACGCAAACTCTGACCCTGTGGAACATGGTATGCGTGTCCAACCAGGGAAGAGAGAGAGAATGAGTATTTGGACCATGTGCAGAAGGAAAAGTTAGTAGTAGTGTTGATTCATCAGACACGTGGCGTTTTGAGGTCAGAAGTTGGATTTTTGGTAGCACATAGTACGAGATAGTTATGAGGTACTGAAATATGGATTTCTTGCTTCCCAAGGAATTGTGTTTTGACCACCTGTGGTTAGGAAAAAGAGACGGTTGATCCGGCCCCACACAAGTCCAACTGGGTAGCATAAATCCAGAGGAAAAGTGTAACCGACAAAAAGCAGCTGAGTGGGACTGGTTAGGGTTTTTCGGAGCCGGGCCCAGGCTCCTGGACACAAGGAAATGGTGCCACCTAGTGGGCCAGAAGAGAGAAAAAAGTGACTTGGAGAGTAAGGTAGAAGGTCATATCAAGTAATAATGAGGAGGCCAGGGAGAAAATAAAATAATCATGATTAATTTGGACCACATAATTTAGATCTGACAAGACAAGAGGATGACATGTAATAATGATCCCACATGGTCATAAATGGCGCATTCATGGGTAGCCAAGGTGGGTCCCACTGACTTGGAGAAAAAGCAGAGCAAAATGACCATTTTACCCCTGAAGTGTTATTTTAACCGCCGGACAAAAATCTACACCTAGTAACTCCAAAAACCATCACCAAGGGCAGTCTAGGAATCTGATTTTTGGGGCAAGGAAGGTGCCACTTTTCTGCCAAGAATTCTCTAGAATTTCTTGGAAAACAAGTCAAGGAATTATACTTAAATCCAAAGCATTCTTCCGACCACTGGGTAATAACCAAACTTGGGCAATAGCCCTAACCAAGAGGGTCTATATAAGGACTTCACTTGTTCATTTTCCATCTTCCAAGGACGAGCTCAAGGAGTAGGAGGAGAGTGTTCAGCTGAAGGTCTTGATTCAAGAAGAAGAGAAGGTCATACGCAACCGAAAACTCAAGGTAAGTACTTAACCGACAACTTAGTGATTCTTGTTTCTGCCCAATGATGTTTAACGTGGAGTTTCAATAGTATTTTGATATTTTTTAGGTTCTCATTGAGTCCAAAACGTGATTTTGAGTGCGGACAAGTAGGATTACCTTTTTCTAAACCCGAAAAGCTTAAGTCTTTAAACTACATAAATCTGCCAACTTTTATGGTTTTTGGGCAATGAATGGCAATCAATGGTTTTGAAAAAGTAAATGAAGTTACAATTCTTTGAAATTTTACATGGTGAAAGTAAACATCCTAAGGATAATTTTTATATAGGAATTCGTGTCATTTTGATTTTCCAGCCGAGAGTTCTTTGCTGTTGAAAATGACCCAAAAATGGACTTTGTCTCGGACCAATGGCTTAAGTTTGGGATTAAAGGGAAGGATTCGAACCCATATGACTTTGGAAATTATTTTTATGGTAAACCAGACATCCTAAGGGTTCAATGGACACTAATTTAAAATCAATATGATTTTTCTAGAATTTATTAAAAATCGTCGAAGTCAGGTCAAAGTTTCTGAAAAATTCCGATTGTCGGGCGAAATTTATAGAACTTGAAGTAAAGTTTGTATATGTGATTGAAAGCATGGTATCTTGGTGTATAGGGTGATAGCACGTGTGTGACATATTTTACAACACCAAAGGACGAGTTTGCTATATTCGAGGAGTGCCAGGTAGTAACTATTAACTTGCATAATCTATGTTGCTCTTACATGTGTGTTTTATCATGATTGTGATGTAGGGTAGGTAGTACCTATGGGACTTTGTGTCCTATGGTTTCTATTGAGGCCCGAGGTATGATGGGTAGGTGGTACCTAAGGGATAGTGTGTCCTTAGGGTGCTACTGAGGCCCGTGGCTTGTAGGGTAGGTAGTACCTATTGGACTGCGTGTCCTGAGGTCACTACTAAGGCCCAATGTATATGAGGTAGGTGGAGCCTATGCGACTGTGTGTTTATAGGTGGCTACTAAGTCCTCTTGGAGTAGGTAGTTAGGGTTGGCCACCCTGGCTATTGAGGCCCTTTAGCGCTGATAGTTCCGAGGGGCTTATCTTGACTAGCGGTCCTACGGAGTATATGCCAGGTTTATTTTCCTGATTGTGATTTGCATTGCATGCATTGCATACATATTGTATATGAGTTTAATAGTTACTCTGAGGTTCAACTTTGAACTCCAGACCATTTTGGAGACATATGGGTGAGGCAGTAGCAGTTGGAAGGCTTGAAGAAGTTAGGGCATGATGCAGAGAATTGAAGAAATAGGAGATGCCCTATCGCTTTTTGTACTATTATATTTTTGATGACTGCTGCTTTCAAGTAGTACTTTGTTATGGATAACTGTACCTAACCCTTCGAAGACTTACTTACTGTTTGGATATTATTTGTTTATCAGTACGTTGAGCTTGTCCAAATCAGGTCTCGTACTCTACTGCATTCACTCTGTTAAAAGTTAAATGGAATAAGTAATAAAGGAAAGGTAATCAAACAAAAGGGATCCCTCTAACCCGCCACCCGAAAGGACGAGACCGGTAGGGGTATACCAAACCGTTGATAAGAGATGGCGGTCACCACGAGCTCTTTTTTAAAAAACAATTTAAGTACAATTTGTTTATATATGATAAGTATATATTTTATAATTTAATAAGTATAGATTATAGTATATATTGGATTGAATTTATTAATATCTTATACTTATGTAATTATATTTTATATGCTTTTCTATCTCTTAATTAATTATAGGATAAAATGATATTTTAATATAAATCTATTTATATCCTATTATATTTTGCGGAAATATTAGCTGATTTAGAAGAATAATATACATATATATATAGCTCGTTCCGCCTCCAATATTTTTTAAAACTTTTCAATCTAAAGTTATTAATATCAATACTCGAGTTATTAATATAGATAATAAAGTTGTAAATAAGGTTCACCGGAGCTCTAATGGTCTCGTCTATTTTTTAAAAAATTTCTCAAGAAAAAGTCGTTCATATAGACCGTGTAACACACCTACCGGCCTCGCCCTTCCGAGTGGCGGGTAGTGTGCTCCTTCACTTTTATTTAATTTTAGCTTATTTTTCCTAGGTTAATTCACATCACGCATCAGAGATCAAACAACAGAGCACACACCGGTTTGAACAAAAATATACTGATAAAAATACGAACGGATAAATTCTTCCCCGGAGGGATCAAAATATACAGTCATCCTGCCCTGACAGGCCAAAACAATAATCTACAATCATCCAGTAACCAAAATAAATTCCCAAAAGCAAAACATCGGAAACCACCAACAAACTAGCGCTGCTCCGAAGCCTTACCTCTATCTCCTGCTCCGTTCGGATGAACGCGCCATGGATGGCTTACAAGGGGCTAGGATTCAAAAATTGAATCCTAGAGTAACCGTTAATCTCATATAAAATGTATAAATAATGCATGTAAGAAAACCATAAATAAACAAATACCACATAACATTCAGTATCAAGGCACACAGCCAAATCCGGAACTAGCAGTCCTAATAGCACACAGCCAGACTGCAGTGGTCCTAATAGCACACAAAGACCTGAGACCCAGGGCACCGCACACAAAGCCCTTTATGCACACTGCATGTTCCGATTCCATAGCGCTTGGAAATGAATGATAACTAAATGTATGCAATTTCAAGGTAAAAACATACATACAGAAGTCACACAGAGTATATGAGAATTAAGGTTACTACCTGATAGTCGACCACGAATAATAATGAATTTTCTCGGTGCACAATATCACAAACAGTCCTAAAATAACAAAATATAAATATAATTAATTCCTCCACAGTAAATATCCCCTTTTGATAATTTAAAATAAGCTCACTTCATGTGTCAATATTTACTAAATTCCTCTTCTTATTAAGGAATTTAATATGAGCTTATATTCCCTTAATTTTTGCCCAAATTCTGAAATTTCCAGCAAATAGTGGCTGATCTTCAAAAATTCATAATTAACTCTAGAAAACTTCTTTTGGGTTGGTTCCAAAGCCAAAATGACTCTTAATATGTCTAACTTTATTATGAAAAATTTCAGGTCAATTGAACACCATTTAATTAGTCAAAAGCACGAAACCATCCGATTGTCTTGCCGGAAACAACACGGGGCAGATTTGTGGTTTTGTGTACCTTTAATTCCAATGCTCCTAAATTCACATCCTTATCACTACCCTACACAAAAACATCCTCTAGACACGTTGGAAGCATTAGATCAAACAAAATCTACTTCCTTCATGCTCAAACAAGGTCGACCCGAACAGGGGAGACATGATATTCATGAAATTCTACCATGTCATCCCAATACTACTCAACATAAGACTATTTCAGCATTTCCAGCACATATATTCAGCACGAAACCAAACAAAAATCCTCTAGACTAAAACATATTCAAGCTCATCATCCTCCATACAACATTATTTAGTCATACCAGCAATGAAGTGAAAATACAATCTATATTCTTTTATCCCATAACGTTTTCTTGTACTATTGTGTAGTGTTCCTCATTTCCCCTCTCCAAAACCGAGACTTTCATAACTTTATATGCCTCTCCAAATATCATACTTGTAGAAAATAAGATTAGGAGAAACTCTAGAAGCTTACCTCTAAGGTTTTAATCGATGAATCCACACGTTTTCTCGAACCTCTTCTTCCTCCTACTCTTCTTGGTCTCTCACGTCCTACTCTCTCTTTCGGTATGCTTTGGATGTGCGACCAGAGCTTGAATAAGTGATTGAGCAAATGAATTAATGAATATTGCAAGGGCAAGTCGGTTGGACAAGGGAAGTTCACATCTAGACTTAAACTTCCATTTATTTACATGTTGCCATTTAGTTCTCATCCAATGATCTTGTTTGGCCGACACCCTTTGTAACATCCCATTTTCAAAAGCAGTATAAATTTTTTTTTCATCGAGTAGAGCATCGGAGCGATTGAGTAACGATATTTGTATTCAAAATGCCGTAAGTCCGGCTGATTACGGTAGCGGTAAGTTATACGAGTGTTTTCAAAAGTAAATAACAAAAGTGGAAAGTCTTCGGGAGTCCCTATGCGTGCCGCTTGCCTTTCTCCTCGATCCTCGGTCCTCGACCACGACGCTATGTTAAAAGGCGAGGTCCAATGCACCGGACCCCGGTGTAACGGTTAACCTCATGTTTATATATACAACATAGACAGTATATGAGCATACAAACAAGCTTATCCCAACAGCACACACGCCCCCCGGTGGATATGTCGCACTTAGCATACGTTTCGCACTTAACAATCGTTTCGCACCTAGCACCTCGCACCAAGCAAACGTATCCCAACACCCGAGCAAGCATAATAACGATATGGATGTATGACTAGAAATACATAACCACGTATGTAAGATAATAACAGCGTATGTAACATAACCACGTATGCTACAGCAATACATAACCACGTATGTAAGGTAATAACATCGTATGTAACATAACCACGTATGCTACAGCAGTACATAACCACGTATGTAAGTCTTAGTCGATGAACACAACAATCATATATATATACCATACACATAGCACATGTACGCATACAATAAACATCAGAGTTAGTGTTACAGTACGCGAATGTACATAAGCACACAGCAGACGTAAAGTTATCTATCACATACAAGCATATAATAAACATCAGAGTTAGTGTTACAGTACGCGAACGTACCTTCGTTGACGGAACTTCGGTACGACTGTTGACAGCGGTACGACAGCGGTACAACAACGGTAAGTGATTACAGATATCCTATAAGGATGATAACGTTTCTAATCAATGGTCAACATTATACCGGACATTCTAGTCCCAAATTACCATTTTACCCACGACTCCCCTAATCGGCGGAATTTCGCGGAACTTCGTTACTTTAACTCTAATCTTCCAAAATTTTGACATATCTCTATCTCCAATAATAAATATCATATTTATCCCTAAAACATGATATCTAAACTAACTTGGAAGATTAAAGATTAATCTAGCATTTCTACTATAACTACCGAAGGAACTACCAAAGCTTAAGACCGGGGACCGAAGAACTTACCCAAAGACTTTCGCTACTCCTTTTCCGAGCTCCTCCTTGCTCTCACTTCTCTCTAACCTCTCTCTAGGAAATTGTGAATTGGTGAGGAATGAAGTGAAATGGGAAGACCTATTTATAGAAGATTTTGGTGCACTATTCATGCTTTATCATACCGAATCTCAACCGTTGGATCTAGCTTGGACACAAGGCATCATCTCCACCATACAACACATCTCCTTACCTCATCATGATGTCATCAAGGTAATGTCACCCATGTGCTTTATGAACTTCTACCGATAAAGTTCCCCGTTCGGTGTAATTCCGCAAAATCTCAAAAATCCGGGAACACAGCCCTGAAGCTCTATTCTTCCTCTTCGGAAATATTTGAGTTAACTAAATTTTTGATCCCATTAAGGGTATTCCGTAACCTGCCGAAGATTCTAAGCCGAACGCTGTCGGTTACGGAAATTACTTCGGGTGACACTAACTTCGAGACAAAAATTCACTGGTTCATAATATGTCCAGTTGTTTATTACTTAGTTCAAGGATTTTGAGTTATGATTTATTTTCCATCGGTTCTCACTTTTCTTATCTCGCCCTTTATTTACAAAAATATCTTCTCATCGATCCCTTATTCGCCCCGCTGCCGTTACGGAAATGACTTCCGCTAACACCGACTTCTGGACAAAAATTCACTTGTTTGTAATTTGTCCTGACCTAAGAAACTTAGTTCATGGTTTTCTAGATAGGATTTAATTTCTATCGGTTCTCATTTATCCAACTGGTTCTTCTACAAATATCTCTTTTATATTATTATAATAATACAAATATCATGATATTTATTATTTATTTTATTATTATTATTATTTTATTTTATTTTATTTTTATTTTTTTTCCTTCCTCTTTTTTTATTTCTTTTTTTAATTCTTTTTATTTCTTTTTTTTTTCCTTTTTCCTCTTTTTTTTTCCTTTCTTTTTCTTGAAAATATCATTCCTCCTTTTTTTTTTTACTTTAATTATCTTTAAAAATTCTCCCTATTGGTTCTTTTGTCCAAGCTTAGATAATTAGCCATTAATTACCTAACTAATCACTTTCTAATTGTTGATAATTTTCTTAATTAAGATTAATCATTATCTCACAACTATTTTACTTACATTGGTATTTTATGCTCCATGTAAAATATTAAAAATCATGGGCAATTTATGCTCCCCAAAATTATATTTAATTTTGCTTCATTATTTTTCAAGAAAAATAATCCCAAAAATTCCTAAAATTAGAGACAACATACTTTCTAATTTTTAATAAATACTTTATTGCCTCATGGGATTTATCATAATATTTTTAGGCCATTTTACGTCCCAAAAATGCACTTTAGGGATTTTTAGCTCTTTATCTCTTCCAATTTCCACAGAAATTACCTTAGAAAATAAGATGATTATAACTTATTATTTGAGACTACATATTCACCTATTTCCAATAGATAACATTTGCTAAAGTATATTATTCCAGATAAATAATTATCCGGGTATTACACCCTTGGGAGTAATGTTTGAGTTTGACTAATTGTTATAATTAAACCAACACATCAGTTTATTAGCCCAAGAGATTTGAAGTCAGTTTGGGCCATACGAAATAAGGGAATTCCATTTGACATTAACAACCCACCTAATTACCATTATGCCAATTCCTACTAATTAGCTCCATTTGCTTTGTTCACCAGAAAAGCATGAGGGGGCTAACGTGGCGTGATTTATTATGCCCATATATTTGTCTTAATTCATTTAACAAATTGATAAAATGAAGTGTTGTGGAGTTCACACCAATATGGTCCCATTTAATCACCCATAAGACCTTTGTTTGCAACTTGGTTCTTCACTCACATAGTTGCAAATATTAAGTAGGGGTTTAGAAATTAATCCTTAGTCCCTTATAAGGACTTTTCTTCCTTAATTAGCTTTTCTAGGCCATAGAATATTATTTCTAAAATTTCAAGGCCACATCTTATTCGAATTATTTCACACAATAGCCTATATTCATTATCACATAACGCCATAAAAAAAAAAAAATTTCATGTATGCAAATAAATCCTCTTTGAGGCACATGAAAAATGGGGATATTACAGATACACCGTCGGAGCTCTAGGGACTAATCACCGAGCTCTGTCACCGGCCGCCGCAAGGTCATCGGAGCCAAAGCTCCAGTAGGCGGTAGCGAGCAAGGGGTGTGTGATGATCTTTTATTTATTTTATTTTTTTAAGTAAGGGTAGTTAGGTAATTTCTCATTTTTGTCCAAAATTCCAAATAAGTCCTTTTGGAATTATTGAAATTTAGCATATTTATTTGTCTTTTATGAATTTTGACAGTACTTTCATTTTCCCTTTCTATACTCTACTAGGTGACCAGACTTGATATATTCGTATAATATGAAATTCGTGGCGCTAGCTTAAATTGAATACATCCATTGTTTAGGGTTTCTCTTATTGTTGTGAGATTATACTCTTTAGTCAAAGTTGTTGAGAATCGATCGTCTTATTGAGATTATTTCCTAAATAGAAGTGGGGACTATGCATGAATAGGAAATTTTGATTTCAATCCATACATATTTATAAGATGATCGGTCCTGGCAATGCATCTATTGACTTAGGACCTAATTATCTAGTTCATTCTTTATTTTTTCTGGTCCTTCTCGGGTGCCAATACGAACTAGAGATCTGAAAGACCGTAGATGAGAGTCTATATAGCACACTGGACACCGATCATCTTGTCCAGTATTCCACAGCTTTTTTTTCTTTTCTTTTTTTGCTACAATTATTTCTAAAACTTGATTGTAGGCTTGAATAGAAGTATGAGGTCTTCCTTCAATGAAAAGGAAAAACAAGAGATAAGGTTTGCAGGTGTCTTTTCTTCCACAACGTTTCTCCTTTTTTTTTTTTTTTTTTTCTTTTTCTTTGCAAGGATCGTTAATGATTTTTGGATCTTTCTTTTTCAAAATGGGACACGCCAATGTTGAATGAGTAAACTACTGTGCCAGAAAATTATTTACAAATTACACACGTTATTATCCAATTGGACAATATGTATACACGTTGTCTAACGTTAACTGTAGCAATTAATTTTTTTTTTTCTTTTGAGATAATAACAAAAAGAACAAGGTACTCTTGAAAGAAGTAAACTTCTTCACTGTACTGCTGTGGCAGCTTGAACAAGAACGTTGTCTTCAGTATGGCTAACCCACCAACAACGGCCATGTCTTTACTCTTACTCTTCCGGATCATTTTCACTATTTGCGTCACCTCCTACACTCCTGATGATAATTTCTTAGTCAGCTGTGGGAGCTCTCAAGATTCTTCTACCATAGATGGCAGGAAGTGGACCGGAGACACAGACTCTAGAACCTTCTCTTCAATAGAACTCTCCAACGGCAGCAAGTCATTAGTAAGAGACAACCCACTTATCAATACAGTCCCTTACAACACTGCACGCTTCTCTCGCTCCGAGTTCTCGTACATGTTTCATGTGAAGACCGATGGCCAAAAGTTTATTCGCCTCTAGTTTTACCCAGCTTCCTATAGCCACAGTTTCATTCGCTCCGACTCTGTCTTCTATCTCTGTTAGGATCTCACACTCTTTTGAAAGACTTTGATGCTTCAGTCACCGGTGATTACACCGGCGAACCATCCATTTCAAGAGAGTACTCCGTCAACATTGTTCACCCCAGGAAAGGGCTTAGAATAACCTTCACGCCAAGTTCATCTCATCCAAACGCCTGTGCTTTCATCAATGGCATCGAGGTTATCTCTATGCCCACCTTTCTTTATTATACAAACCCCGAAAACCTGCTAGGGGTGTTTCTAGTGGGAGGAGCGCAGCAGGATGCAGTCAATAATGACAGTGCCCTCGAGACTGCATACAGAATCAATGTAGGTGGGAGTCAAATCCCTCCCCAAAATGATACTGGCATGTTTCGTTATTGGGACCAAGATAATGCCTACTTGGAGAGTGGGGAGCGCTCACAAAGTATTTCTGCAGCGTTTGGTTTAAGCCTAACCTACAGAGATGATCAAAATTATTTTGCACCTGATGATGTATACAAGACTGCTCGTAACTACGGGATGAATGAAAAATCCAAATTTAATGCCACTTGGGAATTTGAAGTGGATTCGTGTTTTATTATATGGTGAGATTGCATTTTTGTGAGTTTGATGAATGATGCGTTGCTTTTGTCGCGAAAACAATCAATTAAACCAGGAACAACTACTAATGCAATATAGTGGCAACCTAGGTCATTCTCCCAAGGAGTAATATGTGGGTTTTTCTATAGGTTGAATTTAGGTGATAAAAAATGCAATGAAATAAAACTAAACTAACTAAATGCAAGATGATAATGACTCTAAAACCTATATGAGAATGGAACTAATCTAGATGCAGATACAAATTTGAGGGATTTTTGTTATGAGAGAATACTTAAAATCCTAAGAAGAGAAAATTGAATAAAAGCAAATCAAACAACGAAAATTTAGTTCAGTTATGATGATAAAGGGAACAATTTAGGATTCGCATGGAGTCAACTTTCTTAGCCTAAATCAATTAATTAGACCAAAGGGATTAATTAAATATTGGAATTAATGAAATTAATTACCTAATTGAAACATGGGAAACCCTCAAGTTCAATAACGCCTAATCCACTAGAAAACTCATAATGGGATGAACGCTAGTTAATTAAACCCATTAAAACCAATTAAAATAGTTCCAAGATAGTTTTGGGAATTATGTTCACAATTACCTAATTAAACAACTAGACAATTAACCAACCTAATTAAACAACCAAGAGGCTGAACCTAAATTGATAATTAAATCAATAATGAAAACTCAATTATTAATATAATTGACAATCAAACGGTTTGCAAGCAAAAATCCCAACAAATATCTTAGCACAGTTCAAATCCAAATTATCAATTAAATCTGAAATAAATGATTTGTCTACAATCTAAAACTAGATTGTTCTCAAGAAAGCAATTCAAAATTATCTAAAACTCAATAATTTCAAAGTCTTCAAACAATTTGATAAAAGGAAAAACACTCCCATATGGTCTTCAAGTGCAAGCTCCTAGGCTCTAGCTTCCTCCATGCTCCTCTCAATTTGTCTCCCTAAAGGAGTTTAAGCTTCCATAAAATTTCCTCCTTCACGTGTTGAAAAAGTCACAACCATCAATTGAATTTGTGAAGGATTGATTAATCCAACTCCTCGGTCCTTACGCACCAGCCTCACGGAGAGATGAGTTGAAGTAATTAATGGAATTGACTTAATTTCATGTGCGCCACTGTGTCTTGCCTTGATTGAATATGCGTGTGTCTCGCGGCTTGCGTGAGAGAGAGCTCGCGGCTCTCTATCGAGCGTGTGCAATCTTGTGGCAGCTAGGTTAATTTATGGGAGGAAAAGAGGGCTTTTTGAGTACCAATTTGAGCCCATTAAAATTTAAGAAACCCAATAAAATTCCACCATTGGATTTCCTTTTAGCTTCCCTGAAAAATTCTGCATCATAAGATCTTCTAATATGATAAAATTGTGATCTATCATATATTAAGAAATATTATTTAATCACAAGATAACAATTAGGATATTAATAATTTAAGCACAATAATCTCATAATTAATTCAGATTTTATATTATTTCCTAAAATTGGCTAACAATTCAAATATTATCGAATATATCCAAATTAGCCTAAAATAATCCTCAAAATAAATGGATAAGGTGAGATAAAATATATTAAAATTGGGATTTATCAATGAACACATTGAAAAAGCTGGAGACATAGTTCAAATCTTCATAAATGATAATTTGGTGGAGTCTATCGCCGATGTGATGTTGTGGACTCAGAATCAGAAACTAGTTCCTGTCCATAGGGACTATGCAGTGTCGATGCCAAACAATGGAAGCATCAGGAAGCAAAATCTTCCGATTAAGTTGCAACCAGACCCAACTGGAAGAAGAAGCTCTTATAGACATGTGCTATTGAATGGTATTGAAATTTTGAAAATTAGCGATTACAGTAACAATCTGGAAGGTTCTAATCCCAACCAACCTCCTTCCTCCTCATTGCTTCCGAGGGCATCTGGCAGGAACCCACATAGAGTAATTTCAATATTTGTGGGATCAACTTCCGGCTTCATTCTTCTATCCCTCCTTGTTTTGCTAACTTATTGTCGATTGGCTAGACCTGCAATCAACGAAAGAAATTCAAAATGGCGGCCGAAATCAGTATCAATGTCAAAAACAAACAAATCCTCACTGTTACAGTCCGATTTGTGTCGTTGCTTTTCAATAAGCGAGGTAAGAGCAGCCACTAATAATTTCGATGATGGTTTAATTATCGGTGTTGGAGGGTTTGACAATGTCTATAAAGGCCAAATTGACCATGGTTCAGTTTGTGGCAATCAAACGCCTAAAAAAAGGTTCATAGCAAGGGGTCAAAGAGTTTCAAACTGAGATTGAAATGCTCGCTCTACTTTGTCAGCATCATTTGGTATCTCTCATTGGTTATTGCAATGATGACAACGAGATGATCCTTGTATACAAGTTTCGTGACCATCTTTATGATTCTCAAAACCAACCACTTACTTGGAATCAAAGGTTGGAAGTTTGCCTAGGTGATGTGCGAGGACTGCATTACCTACATACAGGGGCAAAGAATGCAATCATTCATCGGGACGTCAAGTCGACAAACATATTAATAGATGAAAACTGGATGGCCAAGATTTTAGATTTCGGATTATCCAAAATAGGACCTGCGGGTATTACAAGATCTGACATCAACATAAGCACATTAATGAAAGGAAGCATTAGATATTTGGATCCTGAATACTACACATTACAAATATTGACGGATAAGTCGGACGTGTACTCATTTGGAGTTGTCTTGTTAGAGGTATTATCTGGGAGGCCACCTATTCTTCGAGCAGTGGAGAGGGAGTTAGTATTTAAGTGTCCTAAAGACAATCTGTAAGGACAGATCAACACCATTTCTACGTTATAGTATTTCGTTATTAATAAATGAGCAAATTTTATCTTTACCATATTTATGTCTCGCCTGTAGTTTTATGGTAAATATGTGTTTGAAGATAAAAACCCTAGGAATAAAATATGTGTTAGTTTCGAGGATCAATGATAAAGTTCATGATAATGAGGACTCGAGAGCACTTATACCTATTACCTAAAACTTGTTCCTAGTCTTGAATCACCAAGAAAGGGCATTGGTGATCTCAATAAGACTAGTACGACATCGTCTACTTGTATAGAGATACAAGGTAGGGAGCTCATGGAATTCAGGTATGGAGATGCCTTAGCTGATGTTGTGGGTAGATTTATTAGAGAATAGATAGTACCAAACAGACCTACTGAGAGACTCCACAAAGATTCATTGTAGAGAGTATCATTAGATATGTAAAGTCTCCCATCGTTTGGTAGTACGAATCGTCCTGGACTTAAGGATGTCATCGAACACTATGTCCTAAGGTTACACTTTGACTTTACAACTCTATCCACCTGAAAATGGGGAGAACAGTGTACACTTGGGTATAACTCGAATACATGAGTATAGATGGACATGCTGAGAGGACTCACAGTCCCCTACAAGGGATTAGTCATTCACAAGACCGGTAGAGCTTGGATAGCTTCTAATTTGTTAGTTCTCTATGTGTTTTGATGATGTCTAACAATTGTAATAATTGATGGTCTAAATTGCAAAGCTTTAACTTCAGTCAAAGTATATTTGAGTCTTTTGAAAAAGATTTATAAACTTAACAACTCAAGTTATCAATCATAACTCAAGTCATAGGAATTAGAAAATCAGGTTTTTGCAAGACATATAACTCAAGTTGTCACTTAACAACTCGAGTTATGAGTTGTACTTCAATTTTCAAAAAGACCATCGCGATATCAGAATTTTCAGAGTCTGATATAATCGAGTTATTTCTGACATAACTCGATTCATGAAGAGTCACAGAGAACTTAACTGATATAGCTTTCTGATATAACTCAAGTTGCCCTGAATGACTCGAGTCATCTTATTTGAAATTCCTCTCTGTCTGAAATTATGACAACCATGACTCGAGTCATCGTATTTAGAATTTCCTCTCTATCTTGAGATGCTTCAACTATGACTCGAGTTGCTTGGTATGACTCGAGTTGTATTATGGGACAATTCTTTTTTGTCCTTCAATTACCACAATTGTGACTTGAGTCAATGTATGCAACTCGAGTTATGCATATATCAGATTTTGAACATCTTCGTCTTGTAATCTGCAACTTCTTGGTTAAGCATTGGGTACTTCATATTATTGTTTCTAACCAAGTTTAATCAGTTTGCTAGTATGTTTCAAACATGATTAACAAGTTTTTAAACTTCAAATTTCATAAAGCAAAATCTTGTCAGACGCATTAAATGCTAAACCAGAGACAAAGCACGAAAGAGGAAAATCGACTTCGAGCAACTATAAAGCATTCCAAACATTCTCGTCAACATTCTACCTAAGTCTCAACGGACAAATCGGATGAAGAATGTAAATGGAGAATGATGGCTAAACCTCGAGAGAATACGAAGAGTCAGAGCAACGTTTCAAAACTCAACGGATATATTTATTCTTCACAACGGCTCATTAAGACTCTCCTCAACGGTCATTAAATGAAAGCATCTATAAAAGCCAGAAGCATTCAAGTCTTCACCTACCGAAACTCTGCGCATTCAATTAGCGATTAAGAGCATTTACTGTTTCTACTCTAAGAGTTAATATCTTTGGATATATCAATCTTCAATGATTATTAATCTGCTCTTTTTAGAGAGTTCTCTATTGATTAACTTTTTGTAAGAATCTCAAAGTATTGGGACTTTGGGATTGGGTTATTTGATTGCAACTTGCAAGGGGGAGTAAGTTCTAGTGAGAGAATTACTCCGTGAGTTACAGAGTGTGTAATCATTTGAGTTAGTGAAATCCCAGGGAGTCTGGGGACTGGACATAGGTCAAGGATTTAGACCGAACCAGTATAAATTGTGTGTGTTCATCTTTCCTCTTCCCTACTCTGTTCATCTCTGTTTCACTAACCTCTAACAGAGCATTTTCGAAAGAAAATTTTATATCTCCAATTCACCCCCCTTGGTGATATTCCGTCTTTCATAATTAACTCGAGAGACTGTGCACACATCAAGTGATCATGAAGAGTCATGATCCGTTATAGAGTTAATATAAGAAGATTCCTAGTTCTGTGAAATAGCTACATTTAGTCAATTAAGAGAGATGATACTCTATCTTTGCTCTCGACTAAATGTGAATGATGATGTGAGGGATGATGCCTGCACAGTATCCAAATATGAAAGATAGATCACTTAATCAACTCAATTAGTTTTGGGGCCGCAGAGCATTGCTAGTATCTTATGAGGTCATTAAATAAATTGGGCCCGTTAAAAGTATTTTTAATTGGTCCAAGTTTATTTATGTCAGTTACTGATTGGGCCTAATGGGTCACCCACAAAAGGTTATTCCTGATTGTTTAAATTTAGCAAACTTGGACCAATAATTGTTATTGGGCTTTATCAAGAGTAAAGGTGTAATTGGGTTGGAGTGGGACTCCAAACCCAATGAAGAGAAAATGGCATCATATATGGTATCACCAGTGGGAAATCAGTTTCTCCACAAAAGGGCCCAAATGTGTTGGAAGACCCAACGGGGTCTTAGGCTAAGTTGAATTTAGAATTCGAATTTTGAATTTAAGTTTGAAATTTAAATTTGGATTTAAATTCAAGAGGATAGGTTATAAAAGATGATTCTGAATTATCTAATATATATATATATATATATTAAGATCCAATAATGATTGGATGAAGATAGGAGAAATAATAAGTTTGGATTGATTTAAAATGATTTTGAATTTTAGTTTAAGAGATAAATGTGATTCATCATCTTAAATTATTATTCAATTAAGATATGAATTAAATTCATCATGATTTGGATTGGGCCATTCTTGTGAACACTTAAATTAGGGTTAGACTCTTATAAAGTGTTGATTTTTTTAGTGCCCTTTTTATGCACGTTTTTTGAAAAAAAGGAAAAAATGTGATCCATCATCTTAAATTCAATCCATCAATCAAAATATGAATATGATTCATCATATCAACTTCAATCAATCAATCAAGATGTGAATTTAACGTGACTTGGTTAACAAGTAGTGGACTTATTATCTAAAACCCCTGCATAAGCTGGAAATTCCTAAGGCAATTAGGGCTAGGAATTTTTGGCCCACCGAGGCTATAAAAGGGGGAGGGTTGGACCTTTTTTGATAATTCTTATGCTCTCTAAATTTCAGTCTTTACCAAAGGTTTAGAGAGGAAAAGGCATCATCCATAAAATGGTAAGGTTCCAACCTTGTTCATCCTATCTTTAACCTAATCCTAAGAAAGCATCATCTTCTTGAAAAGATAAAAACCCAAGGAAACCAAAACTCAACCTTGTCTTCGCCTAGCAAGCATCCAAGGAGTGGGAGGTTTCAAGAGAAGGAGTTCTCATTACAATTGGGGGATAGCTGTGTGGATCAACGTTAGAGGACATCAAGAACCTTGAAGTCTTCGGGTGATCTTAGGTAATTCTAATCTCCAATAATCGTTTTAGCACATTATCCTAAACCCCAATAGTTGTTTTAACGACTAATTCTAAAAATCATGAATATTATAAATTGTTATGAATTCTCATGAGTACCGTAAAGAGTTACAGATTAATAATTATTAACTAATTAGTGTAATGAGTTAAGGTTAATAATTCATGAGAACCGTAAGGGATTATGGGTTTTCGCAACGATTAAACAAAATTTTTGTTTTCAACCTCATGAAACTTTGCATAAAAGTCATGTAATAGGCAAAATTAACCATCAGAGGGAACGACAAAACCTTGTAGAGTGGTTCCGAAGATGTGTTGATGAGAATGAGATTTATGAAACCGGTGGATCCAATCTTGAAGGAAAGTATGACGCCCGAGTGCTTAGAGGTATACACTGAGATTGCATTGAAATGCTTAGCGAATAATGGGAATGAGCGGCCATCCATGGGTGATGTGATGCTGAGCTTCAAATCTTTTTTGGGGATGCTGAACAAAGCAGAGAAGACAAAGCTTGGTTGGACCCTAAATGAGGAATTAACTATTGAAGGAGAAGATTAGGAATCAGGATTCAAGCTTGGTTGTAAATCAACGTAGATAGATCACTTTGTCATCGTGTCTACGCTTCACAACGTTGCGTGAGCCACTTGTTTTTTTTTGGGTACAATGCGTGTACCACTTTGTGTCATTCACCAATAATTTTAGAATTATTAATTGCATGTACCAATGTTGACCATAATATCATTTTCTTTTCAGCGTCTAGTATAATTTTTTAACCTTTTTTAAAAGAAATTCCAATGCTTTTTTTTTTTGATAAAAGGGATGGCTAAAAGCCTGCATAATAAATTAAAGGAAATTACACATACAGTGAAATTAATCTCAAACACTTTTGATCAACCCAAGATCTCAAATATAGAGGACAAACATCAAAAATTTCAGTCTTTGAGATGCTCATTTTAGCTAATGCATCAGCAAGAAATGACTTTCAACTGCACATGCCACTGCTTCCCTATCATCTCTCAGATCCTTAGAAGCTGAAGGCTCCCTGCACCGAAACTAATATCCTACACCAGCCGAAGAACCTCTTCAGCATCTAACTCAATAATGACCTTTTTCACTCCCATATCCCAAGCTATCATTAGGCCTTCCAAGATCGCCCACTCTTCAGCAGATTGGGCATTACATATCCTCAGCTCCTTTGAAAAGCCAATAGACCATAAACCTGAATCATCCCTCATAAGGCCACCACAACTAGACTTCGATGAAAAGAGTGACATAGCCCCATCAACATTGACTTTATACCATCCAACAGGGGGTTTAGTTCGGCCTCTAATGACCACCCCATTCAAGACTTCCTTAACTGGGTCGGAAATAAAAGTAGGCCAAATACAAGAAATAGCAGCCATCGGGTTACTAGGCTTCCAAAAATCAGAATAAAAAATAGAGAGTTCCTCCAATCCCAAAGCTTCCAAATGACAACACCAAATAAAAGATTCCACTGCCCTCCCCAAATAATACTTAAACTTCCTTTTAAATTCAGGATCATTCAATCTTTTAAATTAGCATCAAAAAAAGAAATGGCAAACCTGGAAGGAATCATCATAGACCAAATCTTGTTAGCATAAGCACAATCTCTTAAGATGTGAAGAATGTCTTCCACACCAGCATTACAAAAACCACAAGCAGCTAAAGAGTGAGACCAGTCGCTTCTCCATGCATTAGTTGGTAGCTTACCTAAGCAGGTCTTCCAAAGAAACACTCTAATTCTCTCAGCGCCTCCCCACTTCCAGATAGTTTTGAAGAAATTATCCCTTGGCTGATGTGGCTGCTGTTCGATAATAGAATAGGCGCTTTTAAGGGAGAACAAACCATCCCAAGACACGCCCCAGATCAAATATCATTACCAGAGTTAGATCTAGGAGGGAGAGAGCACCTCAGCAAGCTTTCCCATATCCCATAGCCCTCCTTGAGCCCATTCTTCCACAGCTGAATTGTCGTCCTCCGCAGTCAAAGGGCGAAGACACATGTTTACCAACTTCACACCAACATCAACCTAATGGTCATGGAAGAAATTTACCGTACTACCATTACGAATTTGTCACTTTGCTCCCCTATCCACAAGATCCCTATATAGAGAGAAGCTTCAACAGAGGAACTAGCGTGCCATCAATATGCCCCTCGAGCTGTTTCCTTTGATCAAAGGAAGGACAATAGATTTTCATACCAAAAAATTTGTGCAATCCAGCTTGATCGTAGTGTTCTGGCTTAAAGAGATAAACAGGGAGTATGTTCTGGCATTTGTCCGGGAAATAGAGTTGATGGAGGAAGAAGAGGTGGATGAATCGGCCATCACTACTAGCTCTGATACCAAGGTAGAAAATGAGAAAGGATATATGTAATACTGATGCATTGCAAAATACGCAGTGGATATCTTTCATATAGGCAGCCATATAAGGATCTAGAAGAATATTTACAGTTGCCAAAATAATAACAGAACCTATATTGCTATGACACGTATACATAAATATCCTGGACAATATTCTTCTGGATTTACAGCATGTGTAGACTAACTTATTATCGGGACCACAGTGCTAATCATACAATGCTAATTATATTCTTCTAATAACTTGTATAGATCTGAATTTAATTAGAATTTGAAATTGTGAAATGAGAAGAATTTTTATGTTTGGAAATTTGTCACATTTCTGTGTAATGGATTTCTGATCTTATGAGCTATGGGATGTTATGAAGGTGAAGCTGAATCTATGAGAATGTAACTTCGGTCGGAGAGGGAATCCAATCCCATTGAATTATTTATAGCGCTGAAACATGGAATAAGTCAAGAAGCAAGATTTTGCAAGCCTAGTTAAATAACATGGAATCTGATTGTGAGTGAGTACAAGAGTGCCATTGCAAAGTATCAGAATGTTCTGAAGATCCTTGACTTTATCATCAAGAAACTACTGTAACCTCCAGTTCCCCATGACCATGCGAGAACATCGAGCCACCTTTAAAAATCGTTGCAGCACTCAATGAATCGGACATGTGGCAACTGCTTGGGAAATAGTAGTGTTTATTTTATTTATCCGTGGCAGACAAAAAATGCATATTCGTTTTTACAATGACTGTTATACTGATTTGAGTCTATTCACTACCCAAAAAACACCCCGGATTACCTACGGAATTACTGACGGAAAAAATTCCGTCGAAATTACCCACCGAATTTCGTGGGTAAAAATTACCGACGGAGTTACCTACAAAATTCCGTCGGTAACTGAAATTACCGACGGAATTCTGTGGGTAATTTCGTTGGTAATTAAAATTACCGACAGAAAATTTCTGTCGAATTTTGCCATGGCAGATTAAATTGATTTTTACCACGAGAAATTTACAAACGAAGTTTTCTGTCGGTAATTTTTAATTGCTGAAGAAATTACCCACGAATTTCCGTTAGTAATTTCAGTTACCGATGGAATTCCGTGCGTAATTTTTGACGAAATTTTTTCCGTGGGTAATTTGCATTTTTTTATAATGATTGTTATACCTCATTCGTTTAAGAGTCAATCCAAATTTTATCGTGCATCGATATGACATCTCTAATTATACGAAGATATCGATTCACTTCGGTATGTAATAAGAAGAATAAAATTGAAGTCGGCAAAAGTCAACAAAACACCTTCATTGGATTTGTTGCCGATACAATGTGATGGAATGTGTAATATCTCAAACTTTGGACCCTGAGAATCGAGAACAAGCCTAAAATAGGCGGACGACTAAGCCCAGTTCGGGAAGAGTCCCAAGAATGATGAGAGATAGGAAGCCTCTCAGGGACTAAGTAACTTGGATATGCAGGTCAGAGGACCTAATGTATAAACCATGGAATTAAAGTGCCAACGAAAAAAGGGGCACATAAGACCCATACGGTATAAATCCGGATAGAAAAGGTGCCACCTAACTATGTCCTAAGGTATAGGACAATTAGTTGGGTGAGAATATGCCGCAAAAATTAAATATATAGCATTTTCATGGCAGTCAGGGGTGCCTTGCGTTTTTGAAGATAAGGAGTCAGTGTAATCACTGCTAAAGGACATGTGTCACTGCGGGATTAAAAAGCAAAAAGTAAGTAATGATTACAGGAGTAGAAAAGTCAATTCTTTACCCCATAAGGATCCATTTTCATCCACATGGAGAAAGAGAAGGAAAATCAGATGATTTTATCCATGCTCAGGCCCAAACACAAAATACAGGTCCCACAGGATGTTAACCTGTAGAAAGGGGACCGATAGGGACCAGTTAGGGGCTTTCTTTGGACTGAATGGGACAAGTGTGGGGCCACCTTGGGAAGTCAGAAGGCGTCACATATGAATGTCCATTCAGGAGAGAATATCTAAAAATTTGAAGAAAAGTGCAAAGGGAAACACCATGTTGACCAGCGGGACCCACGCGGACCAGTAGACCAAGAACTGGGCTAATAAAGTGGGAAAAATGGAATTAAATGTAGGGGATCATATTTGTGGGCCCCATTAGGCACCACATACCTCCTCTAATTATTAAAAGTCAGCTTGGACAAAAAGAAAGAAAAATCGGTGTAAAAGCAAACCGCGGTCTCACATTCGAGAGGACAAGGGCAAAATGGGAATAAAGGTGTAAAAATTAATTAGGGCAGAGGTGTGGGCTCTAAATGGAACCACATATGTCCTTTTGGGCAGGTGGAAACATGTGGGAAAATTCAGTAATAATTAATAAGTTCTGGGCCACAATTGGTAATTTATAAAAGTTTTGGGCCAAAACCGGTAATTTGCTCCAAGGGAAGAAAAATATCTAGATATTTTGGAAGGGGGAGGTGCCATATGTCAGCTCCCTAGAGGCCTATAATTATCTGGAAATACTTGGAGGAAAAGTCAAAAAAGTTAGATGAGTTTCATTAATTACTGGACAGAGTTTTACTCCAGTTATTCCAGACTGATCAGATACTTTTACTATTATTAAATTCACATGCTCTCTCTCTCCTAGACCAAGGGAGTATGAAATTTTTTAGAATAAAGAGATAAGAGCTCAGCAAGTTTCCATGGTCCAAGCTAATAGGATCATCAACCGAACTTCCGAATCAGGTAAACACCGAAAACCCGAACCGTTGAACTTGAACTTGTGATTTTCGTTCAAGGGGTTGGGACATGGTGTTTCAGTATGATTTTGGGTTTCTTGATGATCTCAATGTATTTAAAACATGATTTTGTGTGGGGATAACCTATGGTTTGAATTTCCGAACTCAAAAACACCAAAACATCTCTAAGAGCAAGTTTATTGTTGATTCTGGAAATTCTGGCAGCGAGTCTTCAACTGTGTTCTAAAAATAGTAAAGGAACTTGAAATAATCTGAAATGTTACAGGGAGACATTACACTTCCCAAGGTTCACTGTGATATATAATTTTGTATAAATTGGACTTTCCTACAAAGAGATAAAAATTGCTAAAGTTAACCCAGAAGCATCTGGTCGAATCTGGACCAAAAGGTGAAAAGTTGACTACACGCAAAAAGATATGTCCTTTTGGTTTCTGGAAATATTTTTCCTAGAAAATAGAAATTTCAATGGTTCCGATGGCTCTAGTTGAATGCAAATATGAGTTTTCTAGAATTTATTAAAAATGTTTGAAGTTGGGTAATATTTTCTGGATTCTTTGAAAACTTGGTGTTGGGCTCGGTTTTTGAAGGAATTGTGAGGGTATTTTTGGAAATACTCAAATAAATTATTTTGGTGTTATTTAGGGTCAAACAATATGTTGGAGAGCTAGTGGACCCTTAAAATATTAAGACGGTACAGTACATACCCCACCAGGTAGTAACCACTTTACTCCGACACTTTTATGTGTTTGATGTATGTGTTGCTTGCCATATGTGTTGTTTTTGTATTGTTTTGCCAAATATGCATACAGAATATGTTGTGATTGTGTCCCTAGCGCTAAGGGTGTCTGCTTATGTGGTGACTCAATGGAAATAGTTGGTGCCTGCCGGGTCTGCCTATGTGGCGGCTCAATGGGACTAGCATGTGATTCTGGTAATTCCGTGGCCTGCCTTCACTATAAAAAAAACCATCATTAGTCATGATTATTTTGTAGCGGTTACTAATAACCGTTACAAAATCATAAAATTGTAGCGGTTTTAGCCAAAACCGCAACAAATTAGTAGCGGAAACATTGACCCCAAAAGGTGGGCATGTTTGTCATGAACTTTGTAGCGATTAGATGAAATAACACCGCTACAAATTTGGCGCGAGCTTAGCGCGAAGTTTTTGGCATGAATTTTGTTGCAGTTAATTAAGAATAACTGCTACAACATTGGCGCCAGCATTGGCTTGCAATGGCGCGAACTTTGTCTCGCCTAATTTGTAGTGGTTATATCAAAAAAACTGCCACAGAAAAGTGAAACGACACAGTTTTGTCACGGTGAAAGTTCAGAAACCCATTAACCACGTCAAATTTGTAATTTTGTCACGGTTATTTCAAAAACCACTACAAAAATTAACTCTATATATAGTATGTCAGACCGTACATCAATTACAAATAATCAAAAAATTACTAAATCTGGATTGTCGTTAAATGAACATTCTCGGCTTGGTTGTCGAAGACATGCAAATATCTGCAGCGCTGATCTCGGAAGATGAGCGCTGCAACCTCTCTTCTCATCGTTGAAGTTGAGGATGTTCCTTCAGTGACAATCCATATTTACTGATTCCTTTGACTTGAAGACTTCTACTCTTCGAAGATAGTCCAACATGCGACCGAATATTGGGTTTCGTTGTAGCCACCATTCTCTCTGGAAAATATCTCTGATCAAAATGAGTCAGTGAGTTTTTCTTGGGAGATTGGTGGCTATAATGAATCCAAATCTTCTGGACATGTTGGATTATTTTCAGTAATCTTATCACTCTCAACACATTTGGGAAAATTTAAAAAACCAATTAAATTGATTGAGAAACTTATTCTAATTTTTTTCACCAAACCAATAAGTTTACAGAGTCTTAAACTCTCTAAAAGTTATTAGTTTGGGAAAAAAAAATTTGCAAAAAATTTCAGTTAGTAGCAGTTGGCTATAATTAACCGCTATAGAATGGGAAAAGACAACAATTTGTAGCGGTTAATTAACCGCTACAAAATATCACGAAGAACGAGGCATATTGTCGCGATTCTTGAAGCGGTTCATGCAAAACTGCCACAAATTGTTTCATTTTTTCGCGGTGAATTGGTAAAACCGCTACAAAATGTAGCGGTTTTTTAACAGCCCACGTCATTTTCAAAATAACGCGCAAAAGTTTTGATTTTTCATCTTTTAACCTTTCCAACTTGTTCCTTTCAACTTTTACCTTTGAATATCATGGTTTCTAACGATAAAGGAAAAGGAAAAGGCGTTGAACGGAGAAAAGGCCTATAAGGGCCGAAGTAGCAGAGGGGACCGGATGAGAGGGTGTGGGCCTGTAAATATTCCCCCTCCGCCCCCTGAGGTGGGGAACGAGTTTGAACACCTCTTCGCCAATGAGCCGATCCCAAACCCAGAGACCCTAGTGACCGTAGGCGGATCATGAGGCGCAAGTCTGTCTTTCGAGGACCTTGAAGATGAGGAGGTCGATATTGACATTCCTTTAACGGAGGCGGAGCAATTTATCGACCAGGAAAATGCGCGGGACCATGGGAACCCCCGACCATCGGCTTCACGTTCAACTAGATTTCTGGTGGATGTCCAAGGTAAATAAAATTAGTTTTTTGGCGAAAAATAATTTTAAATTCCGTACGTGTAATTAAAATTTATTTAAATGCAATTTTATTTAATTGTGCAGATGAACATGGGAACATCAGCAGTAGGACGCTGGATGTTGCCACAATCACTCGAGTGACGGGTATCGTGTCGTAGTCCCTGGAACACGGACAAGGACCAACCGATCGGCAACGGTGGTCACTTGTTGAACCGATTCCTGTCCGAATTTGGCGAGAATTGGGGATGGTTCCTGATCTTTTTCCACGATTGGAAAAAGATTCCGTCGGAGAACAAGGACAAAGCATTTGAAAAAATTGTGCAGATAAGTTATGTTGTTTAATTAAATTTTACATCTTAATGATTATAAGTTGTGGTTTATTTATTTATTTCTTAATTAATTAATACTTAATTTCTAATTAAATTATGATACAGAAAAGTTTTAACGTGCGAGCCGACAAGAAGAGGTACGTCTTGTTGAAAATAAGGGAAGCATGGAAGAGCCGGAGTGGTCGTCTCTACAACCAAAGAGAATGGAGATGCGACTATGCCTCTCAGCCTAATCGAGAATGTCCGGACGCGTGGACCCAAATGATCGGGCGGCTTTTGTCCACTATAGGAGGAGTGCGGAGAGGGACATGTACGTTTTTTAATTAATCATAGATTAGGGTTTTGTTTAAGCATGCGTTAATATATAGTTTAAAATTTCTTTAACTTAATTTTTGTTTAAATGTAGTATAAAAATATAAATATAGATTAAATTAATTTATTGTTTACATTTGGATTAAATTAATTAATGTTAACTTAATTTATAGTTTAAATGTACTTGAAATATAGTTTACAAGATATCAAATTAATAATTAATTTCACTTAACTTCTTGTTTGCCCCTCCTTGCGGTGCTCGTCGCAAAGGAACACCGAAAACGAGCATAGCGAAGGTCCATCACACGGGCAGAACCAAGACATTTTCTCGTGACTTACGGTGAGATGGTATGTTGAAAGTTAAATTAATTTTAGGTTGAAATGGTGATTGTTTTGTTTTTGAAACAACAAAGTTTATATTCTTTTAACTCTTTCAAAGAAGAGAAGGCTCGGTGAAGAACCGTCGGTGCGTACTATGGGAAGCTGTTCACATGCACCCATAGACACCGTGATGGGACGCCGACCTCGAGGCGGCAAAGGAGATAATATTAAATTACAAAAACATTTTTTATATAGTTAATGTACTTTATTTAAATAGAATTAAATTGTTTGATTACTGTTTTTATGAAATCTTTGCGTCGGACCGGATTGAGCGTAGACCCGAGCGAGAACTATGAGCGTCGCGGTCGGAGTCATAGGGGTGTGGATCCTACGGCTCCATTGAAAGCCGTGTTGTGGGTCCAAATCGAGCATCCCGGCCGCGTTAGGGCCTTTGGGCTAGCGCCCGAGGCCTAGCATGGTGTACGCAAGGCCTCCCCGCTCGACGCCGGAACCTCCGGCTCGAGAAGGCTACCACCGTGAGCGCTTGATGCGATGATTGCCGAGAAAGTTGTCACACAGGTTGCCGAGCGGGTTCTTTGCAGAGGGGCCAGGAATGACGCCGGCATGGTGGAGAGATACGAGCATTGGTACTCTAGTCGAGTCGAGCCGGGATGCTATTACTCGGGGCCTTGACAGAGTTGTTACCTCACGTGACGGTTTCCATCTCCCGAGCCTCCCCTCCATTCATCTAAGAGGATTCCCCCGCCTCCCCGGTAGTCGTCTACGAGGATCCCCGTCCCGAGTCCCGTTGTCTTGGTGAAGACGAGGGTGTTGTTACCCCGGGTTGTGTACACACCCCCTATGAGAGCCCCGAGATAGGACCTGACCATCAGGCTCCTGATAGTTAGTTTTTATTTTCACATACAATTGTTTACCGTTGGATATTTATTATGTTTTTTATGTTATTTGGAGTATTATTTCATTACTTATTTCATTTTTATTGTGTTATTATTGATTTTACTTATATTTCATCTATTATATTATGTTATTGAAAATAATTAATTAATTTATAATTAGTGAGTAAATAGAAAAGATTTATTAACATTTGTTGCGGTTTTAATGAATAATAACGAATCGACATCAATTTTGTCGCGGTTTATGGTAACATCGCTACAAATTTGAATTTTGAACTGAACAAAAGGGCGCGAATATTTGTCGCGGTTTTGATGAATAACCACAACTTGATATCAAATGTGTCGCAGTTTATGGAATAACCGCTACAAATTTGAATTTTAAACAGAACAAAAGGGCACCAATATTTGTCGCGGTTTATATGAGTAACTGCAACAAAAATCCAGTGTGTTGCGATTGTTGTAGCGGTGATGAAACCGCTACTAATTTCAAGTGGGAATTTTAATTCAAATTTTTAGCGGTTAGCCGACCGCTACTAACTTTCTTTTATATCTGTCGCGGCTCACAACCGCTACAAAATACTCCATGTTGCATTTAAAGGTCGCAAGTGCTTCTATGAAGGTAATTTAACCATTATCTCTATATTTTTATTCTATCCTAGCTTTGTTTATTGCAAATGGATAAGTCATGGATCAAGTTGCCACGCAGTTCTCCCGTATATTTAGCCGAATTGAAAACTTTCTTAGATTTCGCCTTCTCTCACGCTAGCGTTAATGGCAAAATCGTGTGTCCTTGTTGTCGTTGCAAGTTTAAGAAGTGGCAAACACGAGAAGATGCTATGGAACATCTTCTTGTGAAACCTTTCCCATAAGCATATACATTCTGGGAAGTTCATGGTGAGGAACGTGGTATGAGATATGGGGATCATTTTCCTCGAACCTCACGAGCAGGAAATCAAGTTGATCAAGATGATCTGGTTAATGAAGCTGTTCAGGATGCTTTTGGTGTTCAAGGCAACAACTTCACTACAGAAGTTCAGGGTCCGGAACCTATTTTCTTTAGGAATGAAGCAGCTCGGGAATTTTTTAGCCTCATAGATGAGAGTGATTGTCCTTTGTATCAAGGTTGTCAGAAATACTCAAAATTATCCTTTCTGATCAAATTGTACCATATCAAGTGCTTGTATGGGATCACTGATAAGGCAATGTCGATGTTGCTGGAATTACTACGAGATGCTTTCCTTGAGATCAGGGATTGCTGACCCAAAACTCGGGTGTATATGGCATGTTTGGGACGAGGAGTTATGCGAAAGCAAGAGTGACGGAACTTGCGCCCGATCACGTTCCGTATTTTGGAAAGCCGGTTGATGTGGTCGGGATAACTTACCAAGACCTTTTCTCGTGACACTGTTCAAGTGTTTGTGGGCGAATATGACAACATCCCGGGGACTCACGACTGACGACTTAGGCATCACGTCCGTGAATTTCTCCCGGCCTATTCACACCAGTCAGTCTGAAGATGAAGAGCCGTATATTCTTGCCTCAGAGGCCCATCAGGTTTATTATGTCATTGATGAGAGGCACAAGGATTGGAATATGGTGGTTCACTTAAAGCCTTGGGACCTTTACGACATGGGCAATGGTGATAACGTCGCCTATGATTGTGAGCCGTTCCAGCCTGCCGGTTTCGAAAACTTCTTCCCAGACGGTGATGACAATTTACCTATAGTTCGGTATGTTTTTTAATATCGTTTAACTAAATTTTTATTTGTGTTCAAACATATTTAACTCACACGTAACATTTTATACAAACTTTCTTTCTAGGAATGGTGACGAAGATTGAGATAAAAAAATTATGCTATGATGTAATCTGTGATATTCCTATTATTTTCTTTTAAAAAAAAGACCATCAGATTACCGGAAACCGCTACAAAGTACAAACCAGAACAAAATGCGACACCTTAAGCGCTACTAACTGAAAACCGCTACAAAGGCGAAACCGCTACTAATTAAAAACCGCTACAAAAAGCGACACCTCAACCGCTACAAAATTATGCACAGATATCAAAATAAATACCCCCACCAAATCACATTTAATATGGTTTGATTTCCGTTTCTACCAATGTTTTCTCTCCGTCTTCTCTCTTTTTTGTACGTTTTCTAAAAGAGGTTAAGTGTTTGAAGGGGGTAAGTACTGTTCAACCGGATCTAATTTACTGATTATCGAATTATATTATTTTTCTTCTAGCTTGCTGATACTAACTACTATTATTCTATAGCTGAATTACTTCCATTTTTCATCTTTCCTCTACTTTCACATACATTATTCGATCCACTTTCACACACATTTTTTTCAGACTTAATTTTATTTAAATTAATTCATAACTAGTTGTTATGACACTTACATATTCTCATTGGTTTAACTATATAATAATCTTATCTAATCAAATATTATATTTTAATATCATTTATTTTCAATAAAAAGATAAATTATTAATAATACAACAACTAATAATTTTTTTTTCAATTTCATCCATTTGTAGCGGTTTTCTAACCGCTACAAACATGAACAAATATGGGAAATATATTTTGGCGATTTAACACGATACAAAAATAAAATACCGACAAGCGAGAAAACGTTTTCCAAAAATTGGCGGGGTCTATTTGTAGCGGTTACAAACCGCTACTAATATTCTAAGGAATTGGCGGCAAAAAAAATTTCCCCAAATTTGGGTGGGAATATTTAGTACCGGTTATATAACCGCTACAAAATAGTTGGAAACGTTTCGAGTTATTTTACCACGTAATTAGTCGTGGTTATGGAACCGCTACAAATATGAGTAAATTCAGTTTGTAGCGGTCATGTAACCCGACTAATGTTCAAACAAGAACTGAGCATAGCCTCATATAGTGGCGGTCATATGAACCGCTACAGCTACAGTAGGGGTCAGGTTTTCTGGTGTAGCGGTTTTTTCTAACAGTGACAAATCAGCTTGCCACGGTGGATTTTGTAGCGGTTTGTTTAACCGCTACAAATGTCATTAGTAGCACCAAAGATGGAAGGACCTTTTTGGAAAGGTAATGCATGACAATGTAGTGAAGAATAGGGGATGCCCTATTGTATTTTGTACTTATATTTTTGGGGATGGCTGCATTTATATTTTGGTACTTACTTTGGATAACTGTACCCTTAACCCTTCGGGGACTTTTATTTTTCTGTTTATTTTACTTTTACCAATACAGTAGATTGTCCAAACCGGTTAAATGCTCTATTGTGCTCACTCTGACACAAGTTAATTGGATCTAATAATGAAGGAAAGGTAACTAAGTAAAGGAATCCCTCTAATCTGCCACCCGAAAGGGTGAGGCCGGTAGAGGTGTAACAGAATGACTACATTCTTAGACTACTACATTATAAAATACTTCATCGTAAACATGACACGCCGTGGCCTCGCAAAATAAGACTAATGAGCGTGAAGTTTAGAAATATCACAAAATATGACTAATTTTGATATATAAATTTGCATGAAAATAATCATTAGATTCTGAACCGCCTTAAATTCTCAAAACTAACCTGATGATTATGAATGGCCTTATATAGGCCATTAAATAAGTATATCCTAGAACTCTATAACAACTATTTGCAGAATTAAAGCTATAAACATGCATGATTGTTAGATTAAGTGTAAAGGAACTCAACCCTCTTCAATAAATATTGAACCTTGGACCATTATGAATGATAAAAAACCATTAATTAGATCAAATAGTACTCAAATACGGTCTTGTAACACTATGATGCCAAATAATATAAATCAGATAAATGTATTATAAAGAAACAAAAAATGAATGAAGATACCATGCCGGGGATGTCATAAACAACAATAGTAGCGGCACCACCACAAACTTTACTTTGCTTTTGATCAATGTCAACACTTGTGTGAAGAATGCAGCTCCTATTGTTGATTCCCGTCCCCAAACATACATAAAACACATTCTTACATGTCTATCAATCTTATTAATTTATATTCAAACCTCTTCAATCACATATATATGACATTATTAATTAACCCGATACTTAGAAAATTGCCCCCTGAAATCTCAGAACCAAACTTGTCTTCCCTGTTCCCATGCATGTGCCTAAGAAGTAACTGCAGCCAAATTATTATGTAGATATACATATATAAATATAATATTTAGTTTGTGGCAACAGAAAATTGAATCCCTAGTACCAAATCAGATAACTTTGATCAGAAATTGGCTATGTCTAGAATTATCATACAATAGAATATGATTCTCTTTTAATTTCTCCCAATTAAACTGTGTGTGTATGTATATAGACTTAGTCATGATCAACATATGAACGGAAATCAAGCCGTTTACTATAACATGAAGAAAGGGAAGCCATACCCACTAGTTTGGCCTGCAAACTCTTGTTTCTAGTCCTCGCCATTGCTGATCACAGACGACAAGTCTTGATGAGAGTCTACCATAGAAAGCTGTATATATAAGAGATGGAAGATCAAGATGATAATGATGATGAAAATGATGAAAGAGATGTAAAATATTGTAGGAATCTAATCAGAAACGCGGAAGTGTATCGTACCACGAGATATAGGAAAAGGTAAAACCTTCATCGTTTTGATTACTTGGAAAGATGCAGCGATCTGGAGCAGCGATTTGAAAGCCTCTCTACGAACAATCCTCGTCCGCTCCATGATCGATCTTTTAGACTATCTCTCGAGGGGAATAGGATGGTTGTGTGGGCAACCATTCAGATGATTAACGTCTGCCTCTAGGGTTTGTTTCTGATGAGAGCCTCATTATGCGTCTATCTTTTTGTGACAAGAGGTGAAAGTAGGTTTATATGCTACTACACCCAAGACCTAACCCTAAACCACATGGGCCATAGAGTTCTTGGGCTGTAGTCTCAATTAAGCCTTATTGGGCTTAAGTGACTAAAGAGCACATTAACCCAACAATCTCCCACTCGCTCTTTTCGTAAACCCAAGACCATGTAGCCCATAAGCCATCATCATCTGATAATATACCCCATCCCTTGTCTCGAGCTAGCCTGGGTTCTACCATTTGTCATTCATCAAGGCTCATGATAATCTACACAAGATTATCTAGTTCGGTGCTACTCCACTAAAAGCCTGAACGTGATCTCCAAGAATAATGACACTTATAACAAGAATATGCACTACCCCTTTATAGAATGTCTATAACTTGATTGACTAGTTTTCTGTAACCCAATCAATTATTTATTCCCTTGACTTTAACAGTTTCTCTAATGGATTACATGCACTGGCCAGTGTCTTCAATATCCAGTACCAAACATATCAAGGGGACATTTCCTATAAATTCCATATTGTTTATCTCATAAACACCGATAACCAAACTGTCTCAATCCCAAAATACCGAGTTGTTGGCCGTCATATAGATCAAACCTCACCCGTTGGTAAATCAAAGAATGAAAACTATTCGACTATCTATTTAAAATAAACTCAGTATTAAGAGCAGCTTCATGACTATAATTATCTGGAGATTTGATTCCTTATGACAGAAAGAACAACCTTAATCAAATCTCTCCTTGATCCATTCAATGTAAGTATTCATATGATCATATACTCCACAATTGATCCGGACCTTAGAGTGCCCAACTTAATTTAACAGTTGTGAACCAATTCATCAATTGTGAGAACCTATGACCATATCCTCTATGAATGTATTCATATGATCATATACTCCACAATTGATCCGGACCTTAGAGTTTGTAAATAGTGTGCGAAATAAATGAAAAACACCTCATTTATTAACATTCAGAAAAATGAAATGTCATAATGTCTTGCTTAAAGGCACAAAATAACAAAGTGAAATAACAACTACCTAAAGCTATAGCAAATCTGGAATCCTCCTAAGACCCATAGATGAAACATGCCTCTCGAACACACGTTCAGGCAAATTCTTACTAAAAGGGTCAGCAAGGTTCTCGTCTGATGCTATCTTTGCTACCAATGTATCTCCTCTTTTAATTATTTCTCGGATCAAGTGGTACTTCCTCTCTATCTGTTTTTGTCTCTTGTGACACCTTGGTTCCTTGGACTATGCTACCGCCCCACTGTTGTCACAGTAAAGTGTGATAGCACAATTAACACCTGGTATCACCTTAAGGTTCGTTAGGAACTTCTTTAACCATGCAGCTTCCTTTACTGACCTCGTATAGCGGCTACATACTCACCTCCGTAGCGAGTCGGCCACATGATTGTTTTACACTTCTCCAACAAATGGCACCACCATTAAGGGTGTACACATATCCCAAGTTGAACTTTCTTGAGTCAATATCTCCTTGGAAATCTGAGTCCGTATAACCAATGGTTTCAAGACTCCCACTTGAGTAGACCAACATATAATCTCTCGTTCTCCGTAGGTACTTGAGTATATGTTTAACGCTACCCAGTGTTTCTCTCCGTCCGATTGGTACCGGCTTACTACTCGCACCGCATAGCGATATCCGTCCAGTACATAGCATAGCATACATGAGACTACCTCTCTTGCTAAAGCATAAGGTATCCTACTCATGCGTTCTCTCTGCTCAGGAGTTTTAGGATATTTCTTCTTAGAGAGATGAATCCCATGCCTGAAGGGTATAATACCCCTATTGGAATTCTCCATGCTAAACCTGGCAAGTATTTTGTCAATGATTTAGCCTGGGATAATGCCAAAACCCTATTCTTCCGGTCTTGCAAGAGTTTAATACCAAGAATATAATTGGCTTCCCCCAGGTCCTTCATATCAAAATGCTTGCTCACCAGGTTTTTATGCCTAACAATACCTCCAGTATCATTTCCGATAAGGAGTATATCATCCACATAAAGTACCCGGAAAAGATACCGCATTACCTTGGATCCTTTTATGCACACACGGCTCATCGGACTTTTCTCAAAGCCATAAGACTCAATGGCTTGATCAAATCGATGTTCCATGATCTGGATGCTTGCTTAAGTCCATAAATGGACCTTTGCAACTTGGATACCATTTCTTCTTGCCCTTTGGCTATAAACCCTTTTGGTTGCTGCATATAGATTTCCTCTTCCAAATTTTCATTTAGAAAAGCAGTTTTGACATCCATTTGCCAAATCTCATAATCAAGATTTGCTGCAATAGCTAAGAGAATCCGAATGGACTTCGACATGGCAACCGGCGAAAAAGTTTCATCATAATCCACACCTTCTTTTTAGGAGTACCCTTTCGCCACCAATCTAGCTTTGAAGGTTTCAACCTTCCCATCCGATCCTCTCTTTCTCTTGTAAATCCACTTACACCCAATGGGTCTTACCCCTTTAGGTGCATCTACAAGAGACCAAACTGAGTTGGTATACATAGAATCCATTTCACGATTCATAGCCTCAAGCCATTCCTGAGCATCAACATCTCCTAGTTCTTTGTCATAACTCGTGGGATCACCATCTTCTGCAATGATGTCATCCTGATTTGACTCACCCAACAAGAGATATCTTGCAGGTTTACGAATCAATCTCCCACTACGACTTTGTCGCACTTGATGTTATACATCTACAGGGGGTCCACATTTTGTGGGTTAACTATTTCTAGATGAGGACCCTCATTAAGTGGATCAACCAATTCATGATTTTGTTCTTCATTAAGTTCATCATCATGCTGAACTTCAGTTCGTCTCTGGTTCTTGTGTATGTTCGTGTACATTTTCCCCTCTTTGAACAACCACGAATAAAAGCCGGAACCGCCTAAGGTTGTGGTGAAACTTGATCCGAGACTAGCTCATCAAGAATAACCTTACTCCTTGGCTTATAATTTGCCATATAGTCCTCCTCTAAGAAAGCCGCGTGAGTGCTCACTATGACCTTCTTTTCTTTTGGACTATAAAACAACCAACCTCTCGGTTCCTTTAGGATAGCCTACAAACATGCATACTTCAAAGATGCGCGAGTCCATCTTATCTCGGTTTCTCGTTTCAAGACATGTGCGGAGCAGCCCAAATCCGAATATGATTCATGGTGGGCTTATACCCTTTCCACAATTCTATTGGTGTCTTTAAACCGACTTGGACGGAGCTAAGTTCAATAGATACATAGTGTTTTCTAAGGCATATCCCTAGAATGAATCGAAAGAGATGAATAACCGAGCATAGATCTTGTCATTTCTAAAAGGGTTCTATTTCTCCTTTCAAAGAACTCCATTCTCGTTGGGGTGTCCTTGGAGAAGATAACGTGAAACTATCCTCTTTGGTCGGGTAAGACCTGAACTCTCCGTATAAGTATTCACCCCCTCGATCGATCGAAGAGTCTTAATTTGAGCACCAAGATGTTTTTCTTCCTCGCCTTGAACTCTTGGAATTTTCCAAAAGCTTCAAACTTGTGACGCATCAAGTACACATGTCCAAATCTAGAGTAATCATCAGTAAATGTGATGAAATACTGATACCCACCTTTGGTTGGACATTTATCGGTCCACACACATCATTATGTACCAATTCCAGCTGAAGTGTGGCACGTTTTCCCTTGGCCTTGAAAGATCTTTTGGTCATTTTACACTCTACAGATTCACATACTTTGGTATCGGTTCAAAGTTCGGGGATTTTAAAATCCCACTTTTGACCAAACCTTGTATCCCGTTAGAGTTAATATGACCCAATCTCAAATGCCAAAGATAAGTTTCATTGGAAACTTTTCTTTTTTTTTGATGAATTAATATGCTCAACATCTTTTAATTCAACATGATTAACTTCACAGGGAACAGGACTAAGGAAATAAAGACCATTATACTTTACACCAGAACAAATAAAAGAAGATGAACTTCTTATTGAAAAACCGAGGAATTAAATTGAACTATCAAACCATGTTTATCCAAACAACTAACGAAATTAAATTCCTCTTAAAATCTGGAATAAATAAACAGTCTTCTAAAAAAAAGTTCTGTAATTATCAAAAGATAAAATAACTTGTCCCACTGCTAGTGAGACACAAGCTCCCCAGTTCAAGCTTCAAATCTCTTTGTCCTTTACTTACGGCAAGCTATGTTTGAACCACCGCAAAGAGTAACAAACATGGTTAGTGGCTCCCGAATCAACGATCCATTTATCATTGTGATTCTCCACTAAACAAGCCTCACTCACATTTAAATTACCCATACCTAGTTTATTCATTTGTGGACAATTTTTCTTCCAATGCCCCTTTTGTCCGCACTTGAAGCACTTGTTTTTAGCTGCTTCATTGCAACTGTTTTGGCAACTGGAGTACTTGATTTGTTTTTTTTCTTGTTCTTGTTCTTTCCCTTGGGTTTCCCCTTAGGTTTCACAGAACTATCACCAGCAAAAAATGCACTTCCCTGCTTGACTAGAGACTGTTCAGCACTCTCAAGCTCGTGCATCAGTTGAGTGAGGTCAAGATTCATCTTGTTCATATTATAATTCATCTTGAATTGATTAAAGTACTCAGGCAATGATTGTAAGAGAAGGTCAACTTTTACTTCTTGTTCAAACTTGATACCATGGTCATCAGCCTTCTTAAAGTTCGCTATCATTGTTAGACAATGATCCCGCACACTTCCTCCAGACATCACCGCTTGGTGACCGAATTCGGTGCATCTTTCCTAGCGAGAGCTGCTAGGCGTAGCAAACATGCCATCAAGAGTCGGAGCATTGTTGCTCCACTCTCAATCATGCTCACTTGCTCCTAAATGTGATTGGCGAGATCGGCCAAAATGTAGCAGCGAATCGACACATTCGCCTTCTCCCATCTTTCCTTCTCCCCGTGAAATCGAGTCCGAATTGCATCGACGCATCTGCGGTTAGGCGTGGCGGCATAAGGGTAGTGAGAACAAAGTTGAGCTTTTCATATTGAAGAACAATATCCAAATTAGTTTTCCATTGTTTGTAGTTTGTACCATCCATAGGTTTTTGGCTCAAGATTGTAGCTAAAGGATTGAATGAAGACATTTTTCTAAAAATAAGGAAAAAGAAAAACACACACAAACTTATAATTAACAACAAACAGATATATCGCTAGTAGATTCTAATAACTACTATTTGTTTATTGTTTAACAATCCATTAGTTATCTTTACAAGGCTTACGATGGGCAAGATTCTTGTAAAACTAATATTGTTAATTTGGGCCTTCGAGTTCCATTGCCGAGCCTCGATGGGAGGGTTAACAATTTTACCAAAGTTGAATGTATTTAACCATTGTTTACTTTCAAAATTATCTTTAGTTTCTAAGTGTTGTCGACGTGGGCCATACAAAAACTTTACTAAAATTTTGAAAATATTAGGGTTTAATCTAGTGAAATCCGATTATCCTTATCCGATGGGGCTTCAAATGATAACCATTTCACTAATAAACCCACAATTGGGGCCCGTAGGTTTTAAAATTAAAAGCTTAATTTAAAACCTTCACCCATTCAATATTTTAAATTTATATTTTTTTTAATTTCCAAGAATTTGTTCATTTTAGAGTATTTTTTGTCTCGAGATCAACAACTTTAATTGAAATCATTTGGTATCTAAAATCTAGTCATGATTGGCGAGTGTGCTTCACATGATCATTTTAAATAACCCACAGATTGCTCTCAAAAATACAATTCTCTTAGAAAATTTCCTAGATTATTTATCTAGATTTTAATTCCATAATTAATTAATCCAATTATTATTCTAGATTTTAATTTAAAATCATAATAATTGATAATTAATTTAGTGGATAACCTAAATAATCTCGCATAATAACTATCATACTAGTCAATTGAAAACATAATAGTTATTACGCTATTATGACATGTGATTATGCAACAATATGACATCTTCCTATTCTATATGGCATATTATTAAAGACATCATGTTAATCGTAAATATAATTCATACAATTCAATAAAAGCATTAAATAATTAAACAAATAACTTTAATCCATGGCTTTCCTATAAAAATTTATAAATAAAATTTACAACTTTGGAATTCCTCTTTCGTCAAATTTACCCATAGCATCTGTCTCAAGCCCCTTTAGGTATCTATGGGCCCAAAAACCCAATCCTTGGCTAGAAACCCTAGGACACAAAGGAGGAACCCTAGCCATCACTTCTGCCATGCCATCAGCCGAAGTCATCTTCTTCGCAGTTTCTTGATCTCCAACTTATACAGAAATTTGGAAAAAAAATACATAGAAATTCCAAAAAAGAATAAAAAACAGCAAGGAGGAAACCTAATCATATGGGATTAGCCTCCTTGTTACAAATCAAGAAATAAACGAGAGAATCTAACCATGATTAAAGTGATTAACCGATTAAAATTAAAACTAATATCAAATATGAATTATAAAATAATAACTACCATGAAATAAATAACAAATATAGAAAAAGATGCCATATTTTCAAAAATAATTTTCGAAAAGAATCACACGAAATATAAATTAATATCAAAACTCGATTCTTTTCCTCATCGCTATTGGCTCTGATACCAATTGTAGGAATCTAATCAGAAATGTGGAAGCGTATCGTACCATGCGATATAGGAAAAGTTAAAACCTTCATCGTTTTGATTACCTGGAAAGATGCAGTGATCTGGAGCAGTGATCTGAAAGCCTCTCCACGAACAATCCTCGTCCGCTCTATGATCGATCTTCCAGACTATCTCTCGAGGGGAATAAGATGGTTGTGTGGGCAACCGTTCAGATGATGAACGTCTGCCTCTAGGGTTTGTTTTTCGATGAGAGCCTCATTATGCGTCTATCTTTTTGTCACAAGAGGTGAAAGTAGGTTTATATGTTACTAACCCCAAGACCTAACCCTAAACCACATGGGCCATAGAGTTCTTGGGCTGTAGTCTCAATTAATCCTTATTGGGCTTAAGTGACTAAAGAGCACATTAACCCAACAAATATCACTATACATAAAGATATGAGCCTTGTTCTATACACTGAAATTTGCAGTTCCTTTGTAGACAGAAACAAAAAGACAGAAAAATGAATTGAAATGCAAGGAAAAAAAGATTGATAATAAATTATATCAATTTTAAAAATAATAGAAAAGGAAAACGAAATAAATAGAAAAAAGAAAGAAAAAAATGTGCTTGCTTTTGAAAATGGAATATGATATTGTTACTACCAATTTTGGTCACTAACAATGTCACTACCATTTTTTTCATCGTTAGATCGAATCTCATCTCCATTTATCATTTCTCTCTCCTATTGACATTCGATCTAAGGATGAAAAAAATGGTAGTGACATTAATAGTGACAATATCATATCCCTTTGAAAATATGAAAGATTGTGTAACATCCTATATATCTAAAAAGATATTTATAAATCATATTTGAGGCTTGGGGATGTTATGTAAAAGTTAAAAGCCTAAAAAATAAATTAGTTCGTCAAAAGCTTATTTTTAGCCTAGAATTTCTAGAAAATATGAGATAATTGTAACATCCTAAATATTTGAAATGATATTTATAAGGCACATTTGAGTCTTGGGGATTTTTTTTAAAAAAAAAATTAAAAATGCTAAAAAATAAATTAGTTGGTCAAAATCTTATTTTCAAGCTAGGATTTTAGGAAAATAAAGAATGACATAATTATTAAAATGTGTAAAAGCCTCGAAAAATAAGTTAAAATTATAGATAGTTATTTTGGGAAATAAATTGTTTATGGAGAAGTTTGTTTCCCAAAAGAGATAAAAATAATTTTAAATCTATGTTTATGAATTAAGGACCTATGTTCATTAGAAATTCAAGAGAAATAGTTAGAGGTTATCGTTTGGCATGCATGAAAATTTTAGGAAAATTATTTTGTGGCTTAAAGAGGTTAATTAAGGAAAAAAAACTCTTTATAATGCGGTAAGGATTGATTTCTAGAATTTATTCTATGCGTTTGGTATATTAACCAAGGGTCAAAAATTGAAAACAAAATTAAGCTAGAAGGGTAAAATAGTCCAACGAGCCTTTATACCCATTAGCCTCCCCCTTACTCTTCCATTCTTTCATCCTTTATCGAGCAAATAGAATGAGAGAAGCTCGGCACTACTACAAAAAACCCAAAAACCGCCCTAAATAAGACCCAATTAACGTCCTTTTTCATAGGGACGTCTCGAAGGGGGTAGTCGTACTTGTGATTTTTGACGTCTGGATAAAATTCAGGACGTCTTACATAAGACGCTTGAATTTTATTAATTATTAAATCAGGACGCCTCAATGAGGCGTCCTAAATTTTTATTCAAATGTCGTCTCATTGAGGCATCCCGAATAAAAAATACCTAATATGGCATTGTGCACTCTTGTTCCACGCATCAAACATAAATTACATGCAGCAGAAATAAAAGTAGGAAATTTAATCAAAAACTTATCATTCTCTTTCTAAAACAATACAACCATGAAATTAATTTAAAAAAGGCTGCTGAACAAAGATGGCGTTACATTAGCAAGCACAGGAAAAAAAAAAAAAAGGTATGTGCACTCTTGTTCCACGCATCAAACAAAAATTACATGCAGCGAAATAATGAGGCATATCGAATCTACTCGCGGGCTATATCTTGATGGTTAGAATATAAACCAAACGAGAGAATGCATCGCTTGCCTATTTAGAGAGAATATGAATCAAATTAGTAATGCTTAAGCTCAAAGGTCGAAGAGTTATAGCAATCTTATTCACTTCACTAAGAATTTCACAAAATTATCAAAAAGAAATAATATAAAGGGGGAATGAAAAGTAAATAAATCATTAAACTTCTTAAAAGTTCTCAAAACCTCGTTGCAAAAAATTAGAAGAATAAGAATCAATGTGAATCGAGATTTCCAAAATCAAAGGAGGCAAAAAGTAAATATCATAACAAATCAAGATGCAAACCCGATCGCATGTCATACACAAAACAACCATTGCAAGAGAAGTTATGCGGCTCAATTGAGTTAGGAAAAAGCGGGGCCAAGAAACCCAATTGTTTGCATTATCTACAAAAATAAATAAATAAATAAATAATAAAAGTATACTTTTCGAACCCCGCAGTAACTTAATTCATACTGAGAAACCCAAGGATAAAGAAGTCAAAGGAGTATCTCTGACTATTGCAGAAAACATTTTGAAGTTAACCTCAATAGTCTTAGCAGAGGAAAACAATCTTCAAAAAAAAGGAGAGAAAGAGGACAGAACTCAAAGATTTTATAGAAATAGGCCAGATTGTGTAAGACTGAACTTCAGGACCTATTATGATAAAGAAAAATACCCTTTCAGTTAAATTAAACGTTAACATTTGTTTTCCAAGTTACCAAGAACATACATGAAGATAATTGCATCATGATAGTCACTAAAATCCATAATCTTCAATAATTAAAGGGAAGATAAGTGGGGCATGGCAAGATGCTAGGATTAATAGAAAAACTTACTTGGTTATAGTATGTTGACATCCAAGTAAGAAGAATAAATGTTCCCCAGTTGTGACAAAAATGAGACACTATCAAAGCCCAAACAGGTGCTTTAGACAAAACCACCCCAAGGTATATTTTTCACAGGTTCCTTGGAAAAGCTGTTGGTGATAATTAACTTCTTTTCTTCATTTCGGAGTTCAGGATCATCAAGAGGCGAACTATGTGCCTGCAACAAACAGCTTGCGAGATGAACATGAAAGATAAGCACATGAACAATAAAAATACTAATAAATAAAGTAGATTTAGTAATAAACTTCTCAAAAGTAATTTAGTGATAAAAGAATTCGAGAGAGAACATGCACATGGGTTTTTCAAATTCAAAAAGGACAATCCAATGAAAAATAAATAAATTAGCATGAGCAAATCTTCAATTTTAATCAAATGACTAAGAATATTGGGGAGAAAATTACTTCGATCAACTTGGAAAAAATGCTAGACGATAGGATTGTTATCAATACTCAACTTAGGATTGTTATCAAAGTACTTCTCATACAATCAAACAAAAACAAAAAACAAAAAATCATGAAATTTCAAATTAAAGAGCATGATCTTCATGTCCTATAAGGCTGAACCATTGGAATCTAGTCCAAACAAAAGAAATCATTGCACTAATATACAAAACAGCCATTTCAAATCAGATTAGGCTCCACCATTTACCTTACCCGCAAATGCTGGGAGAAGGGAAAGCAACCAGCTTTTGGCTTAACCAATTGAAAACTAGTCCAGAATAACCATTGCTTTTAAAAACAGAGATATCATATCTCTCTAAATCAGTCCTATGCTAACAAGAGAAAACAAATACAATTTATCATTTATGATCCTCAACCACTCCTGTAAATACCTATAAGCAAATACAATTTATCATTTATCAATTTGTCAGTTGTAATCTGGAGTTCGAAGCCGTAGCAGAATTTCACCACAAGCTCAAATGTTTCTGGCTTTGCAGGAATGTTTCTGATCAATGTGGAGATTTCATCTCTTGGGCTTTTCTTTTCAAGTAATATAGCTACTTTGGCTGATTTTGAAGCTAAGACTTCCTGCACATAATGACAAAATATCATCACATTAATAATGTCGAATTCCAAAAGAGAAAGGCACACAATACATCGATCTGATCTAAAAACATATGCTAGATCCAGAAAAAACGTATAAAATATCTAATTTACCGTAGACTAAATAAAGAACTTATTATCTTACTTGGACCTCATGGTTTGATAACGATATAGGGTTCGAGAACTTGAAATCAGAAATTAAAAGGGGGAAAAACATAGTGAAATTTCGGAATTATATACATTCATGGAAAATACAAAAGTAATGAGAATAGAGAATCATATATAGTTATTTAATTACCTTGATGGTATATTACTCTTTTCTTTGTTGGCCATCTTAATGCTTCAAACCTAGGGTTGTTCCTTGAGTTGATGAAATATGCGAAGTTCAAAACTGCCCCAAATAGCAATATAAATGATTCAAAAATAACAATTAATAATGAATAATTTTCATGGTCTCAATCCAAATTGTGAAACAAAACTCAAATTTATAAGGAATTTGGAAAGAACGGATACAGAAAATAGACTCGTCTGGCAACCGAAACCACCAATGAGCAGCAAAAGGCGAATAAAGAGGACAAAATTCCGACGATTTCTAGAATAATTTGAGAGTCGAAAAAAATAAGTGAACGTGTCCATCAGTGTGGAACAAAATCACAAAAATTCACAGTAGAATTTGTTGACGTCTCGACGAGCAAGCAAGAAAGGAAACAGAGAATGCAAAACAATACGAGCAGGCAAAATTGAAAAAGGCGAGAGTACCCATCATTAACAAAGCTTTACAAAGCCTGTTTGCATCGGGGCCTTCTTGGAACGATGGTGGAGAGGTTGGACAGCGAGCGACCAGGCGGCAGCAAGCGAGCGAGACCGACGAGCGAGCCGGCAAACCGGTGGCGAGCGAGTGAGACCGCGGCGCTGAGCAAGACGACGGCAAGTAAGCGGGGTTTTAGGATGAGAATGAGAGTGAAGGCGTGACAAAGAGGGAGGGTTTCTATCGGGTGAGAGGAGGAGTTAGGGCGAGAATGAGAGTGAAGGCGTGACAGAGAGGGAGGGGATTTCTATCGGGTGAGAGGAGGAGTGTGAGCTTTCTATTGGGACTAATAGGAGCGTGTGAGGAATATTAGCGACATGAATAGAATTCAGGTCGCCAATATTCTAATTTCGGCGACCTGAAAGTCATTCAAGTCGCCTAAAATATAAAAGTGGCGACCTGATTTTCATTCATGTCGCCAATATTTAAAAAAAATAAAAAAAAAACCATACGGTGCCAAAGAAATAAATTTTAGAGCAAAAAAAAATTTCAATTTGGGCGACCTGAATTAAATTCAGGTCGCCTAAATTCAAAAATAGGCGACCTTAATTGAATTCAGGTCGCCTATCCCATGGCACCAAACAAAAAAAATCTCATGGCGCCAAATAAAAAATTCTCATATGGCTATTAGGCGCCCTGAAACAAATTTAGGACAACAAAAACCAATTTTATAAGTCCTAAACTATAATTCAGGACATTGAAGGCTCATTTTCCTTCAATATATTTACAAGATTGCCACTACCTTCATTTTTTACTTCCTATTTTTAAATAAGGACGTTTTTTAGGGTAGTGATATCCAATATTTGTAGTAGTGCGGAGAAAGTGGATCAGAGGAAGCAACGTTGGTGGGGATGAAGAAGAGAAATAGAGGTCAGAATCCTCATGCGAGCCGATCTTTGAACGAAAGTAAGTGTTCTCATCCCTATCCTCATTTTCTGATATTGATTATTTCTAAAGGATTAATGAAGGTTGAAATTGGATATGATGGGGAAAACAACGATTGTGTACAATAATAGTAGTTAGATGTAAAGTAAGACTTAAAATAATGAAGATTGGTGTTGCATGTGTGTGATTTGCTCCGATTTGTGATTTTCAAATAAGATATTTGTAGCCATTGGGTGTAAGGCATCAGGTTCTATGAAATTTAGACTAAGAAAAGTGAAGTTTCTTAATAATGTTTACATAATTAGTGGAATATGAGTGTGTAGATGTCTTTTAAATAGTGGCAGGATGATTTTGCTCAGAATGGAGCAAGGTCCGAACTTAGTTATAGGCGGCTTTGTTGCTTGAGGCTAAACAAGAATCTTACGACAAAAGTATTATTAAAGTTACAAAGAGGGATATCTAAATGCTTGAGTCATGTACTTGATACATATGTGTGTTGGATGTTCGTAGTTGTGTGTAAAAGTTGAACTTAAAATTTAAATTTTAAGGGAGGATATCATTGTTGATTTTGTTTTGAATTGGAAAGAGGTTTAAAACTATAGAAATGCGTGTATTGAGGATACAAATCTATATCATAGCCTGGTATCAAATGTTGCAATGTTACAATTGGTATCTGAGCCTAGTATCTGACGTTTCATTGTTGTTGGTTATATCAAAGACTGGTATCAAATATTGGGATGTTACATGTCGTATTAGAGCATGGTATCAAACATTTGAATATTGTAGGTGGTATCAGAGACTAGCATTAGGTGGTAACAGAGCTTGCTATTCAAAAGAAGACAATTTTGACAGTGATGTGCTAGGATGTTAGGGGCAGTATCGAAGCCTGGTATCAGGCAATGCAAAGTCAAAAGTGGTATCAAAGTCTAGTATCAGAAGTTGAAGCGTTATAGGTGGTAATGAGCTCAGTATCAGAGACTAGTATGAAGTAGTATTAGAGCCTTATAGACAATTTTATGAACCTTGTGTAGGATATTATAGATGGTATAAGAGCTTGGTATTAGGCCTTGGGATGTTATAAAAAGGATCATATATTGGTATCACAACTTCTTTTGACTCCTTCCATCTTTTTTCACAACTTGCCAAATTCTGAATAATCTTATACCCTCTCAGATTGAAGGAATGAGCATCCACTCATTTTTTTTTTTTTGATAATGTAGCTTTGTACATATTCAAGATACAATATAGTCTTTTTCCACTAAAAAAAGAGAGGGTGTAACATCCCAATTTTTCGAAAGCGTTTTTTTTAATTATATTTGATCAGAGTAGAGCATCGGAAGTAAATAGTATTAAAACAAAAGATACTGATAACATCCACTGTATGTGTTAGCTTTTAACAGCGTTTACAAGAAAATCGAATGTCATTATTAAGTACAAAATAAAAGGGCTTCCTCCAGCTGGCTCCTATATCTGCTGCTTACCCTTGTCTTCGGTCCTGTTTACTCCGGATCCGAAGCTATGGTAAGAGCGAGGTTCAATACCCATTGAACCTCGTGTAACTTAACCTCATGTTCATGTAATAAGTATGTATGACAGTTTATTCATAATATCACAGCAATATTCACATATGAAAGATAATAACAAAACACAGCCACTGCATATGAACGTTATTATAGTCTACACTATTCACCAGTGCCACGGTGTACATCCGTGTCCTTAGCGCTAGGAAAACTCAACGGTATTATCAGAACCATAACCCGTGTATAGCTGTATATGTACGATCAATAATTTTAAAACAGAGTTTCAGTCTAGGAATACAACTATCACACATATGGGTATACAATAAACATCAGAGTTAGTGTTACAGTACGCGTCCGTACCTTCGTCGGTGTTGTCGGTACGTTGACGGTCGGACGGTGATCACGTGTATCATATAATGCTAATATCGTATTTATTAATTTACAAATAATATCCTAAGAGATATTTTGGCCACTACTGACTATTTTGCCCTTGCAACATTTATTTTTCACTTTATTCCTTCAGAATTCGTAGAACAACGCTGGTACAAATCTGGGCAGCATTTCGTCTAACTTTAAAAAATCATAATTAATTCTAAAAAATCGAAACGAGGATCCGTAAAATTTCTTGGAATCCTTAGGATGTCTATTTTTAATAAAAAATAATTTTCGTCACCCAGAATTTGTGAATCACTCCCAGTTTTCACGTCTTTAAACTCTGCCCAGAAAATTCCCCAGAAAACGTAGCCCTTTTTCCAGAATTTCCACATACTTGTACAAAACTCAAAATGATACATTATAGGTATATTTGGAAATTTATATATGTCTATTTTAACCATGAAAAATTTCATAATTAATTAACATCATCTTCAATATAAAATCATGGTGTTTCTACTACTGACTCCAGAAATCGCCTAACCGAAAAATTTCGCCAGAACTTCATTACTTCGGTGTTTTTCTTTCAGAAATTTTGGTCTAACCATTTATTCATCAATTTTTCGAAATAAAGCTATTTTTAACCATAAAAACTTGAAAATAAAACTACTCTAGCATTTTCAAGATTAAAACACAACTATCTATGAATTTAAAACTCAAAACTCAAGAATTTGCTTACCAATGCTTGAACTCCTTCAAGCTACTTCCCACTCAACCTCACTTCACTCTACTTCAGATTTCTATTGCTTGTTTTGGTGTGAGAAATAATGAAGGCCAAGGTGCCTATTTATAGGATTTTACTATGGCATTTGTGGTAATTATTTTCAACTTCCTTCATCTTGTTTTATGGCCAATGGATTAAAGCAAAGGTTTGAAACACTCATCCTCACCACTCATTCCTCTCATCCGTCCTTCTCCCTCTCTTTCCTCTTCACTATTTTTTTTTTCTTGATCTCCAAGACTTCAAGCTTGTGCAAGAAGGGTTTCAACTTGATCACCAAGTCTTGCAACTTTCAAGAAGTAGTGAAACTTGTTCAAGAAGGTTTGGAAGCTTCCTCCTTCTCCAACAAGTTCTAGCATGTGTTGAAAAATTCCCATGCTCCCCAAGTCTTCAAATCATACGCCCCCCCCCCTTCATCTTTCTCTTTTTATGTGTTTTGTGTTTCATTTAATTGTTTAGGTAACTTTTGGAGCTACATTATTGGCCCCTTACTTATTAATTAAAGTAAAACTCCCTAATTGATGGTTTTATACATGCTATCTAGTTAATTAAGAACTTTAATGCTATTGCCTTGAGAACTTTAATGCTATTGCCTTAATTTATTGTAACTCAATCATCCACTAATTGTTTGTAATGTTCCATAATTAATTTAAGCATTTTCACACCCTTTATGATTTATTTTTGATGATATAAAAATTAAATGTGAATTTAATTCATGTTATTTTAATTGTTCATAAATTGTTGGAAGTTTTCTATAATTGTTTTCAAGGGATTTTGTGACATTTTATGATATTTTATGATCCCCTAATTGAAGTTAGAGCATTGGATTTGCCTTATTAAATCCTAAAGAAAATTTGACCAAGAAATAAAATAAATACACTACAAAATTAGAGACAACATATTCTCCTATTTTCAATAGGTCCTATTTGCCAAAATATCATATCTAGGAGAAATACAAATATTGGGGTATTATATGAGAGGGAGCCAGATCAGAACCCAAAAAAGGAAACACAACAGAGAAATATGGCATATAAGGGCATACCTTGTCCATCTGAGTTTGAACACCGTATGTGGATGAGAAAAAAGGAGGTGAGATTCAATCCTTGCAAAAGGAAAGTTTCAACCTTCAACAATGTGTGTTGCAGCCTGGAGCTCTACATCAATATAAAAGAAGATAAGGGTATGAGATTGTTTGAGTTAAGGAAGAAGAACAAGAACTAAGGTGGTAGAAGGAGGAAGAAGAAGTGGGGAGGATGTCTTTTTACGATCAACCAGCTAGCCACCTCTAACATAATCTGTTTATATATTGAATAATGATGACGGTGATGTGCCAATTAGAGACCTTATGAGTCTATCTGTAAAAGAGATAGGGAGGGAGGAATAGTGATAGGTTATAACAAAGATGAAGGAGAGAGGAGTTCAAATATGGTAACAAAACCTAAGAATTCATTTTTAGTGTGAAATGAGTGAAATGGGGAAGTAGGGAGAAGAGATAGAAAGAAAGACTTAACCTCTATAGGGAATTGGAAAGAGGTTTAAAAATATAGAAATGTGTGTATTGAGGATGCAAATGTATATCATAGCCTGGTATCAAATGTTGCAATGTTACAATTGGTATCAGAGCCTAGTACCTGACGTTTCATTATTGTTGGTTATATCATAGACTGGCATTCGGTGGTAACAGGGCTTGGTATTCAAAAGAAGACAATTTTGACAGTGATGTACTAGGATGTTAGGGGCAGTATCAAAGCCTAGTATCAGGTGGTGCAAAGTCAAAAGTGGTATCAAAGTATGGTATCAGAAGTTGAAGCGTTATAGGGGGCAATGAGATCGGTATCATAGACTAGTATCAAGCCGTATTTCTTAGAAATGATTTTTTCATTTTAAAATCAACAGTTTTTCCTACTCATCCTTTTGGATGAGTAGAGAGAGCCCTTCTAAATTTGAACCATCCGGATGTTTTTTTCAATTTTTAAATAAAAAAACATTTTTAAAAAATATGTTGGTTGAGAAATTATCTTCATTTTAGATTATCTATCCATTAAAATAATTGTTTAAAAAAAGTAAGAAAAAATAAATTCGAACATTTCCAGATTGAAAGAAGTCTCCTTGCTCATCCTTTGATGAGTAGAGGAATTACTTGTTATGTATCAACAAATTAGTAGGGAAACTATTTGTCGACGGTAATGGAATAGGAATAGTATAGTCTTCTCTGGATGTCAAAAGAAATATTAATGGCCTTGTGTGGCGCTTGCTCTTATTTTGTCCTTTCACATTGTTTGTCGTCATCTCCCTTGTTTTAATATGCTTGTCTCCTTTTCTTATCCCATTTGCTCCCCTCCTATGCTTTAAAACGGTATCATTTTATCTTTTTAAAAGCCAAAAAGAACGTATTTCGGGTTGAATAAGGTGTCATAGGAGAAAAACAAAACAAAAATAAAACGGTAGTTGTAATGATTAATAACTCAAACAGATTTATTTGAAAAAATCCTAATTTTTTAAGGGTTAAGATGTACATTGACCAGCACAGTGTTACGTAAAGAGCACTTGGCACACAAATGTTTTAGAGGGATTAAAAATACAAATGAACAATTGAAAAGGGGAAAAAAATACTAATGAACAATTTAAAATAGGAAAGTAACACAATGTCGTTCATTTCAACTTAATGCCATTGGTCAATGGATATGTCTCGAATTCAAGCTCATCCACGACGGTCATGGAGGAGGAGGATGAATGAGTTGACGGCGTTGTCGCCGGCGCCACCAGCACAGCCTTTCCTTGGTCCCACAAGGTAGAAAATCAAGGTGGAAAGGAAATAAAATTAAATAACAAATGAACTTGTGCGTTCCAAGGAAGATGACAATGAATAGTGAAATCGCTTTGCATCTGAGATCTTTCCACCATTCCAGCATTCAGCGTAGCTTCCAGAAAACGTAGCGTGCCTCTATTCTACTTCCGCTCTCCCTCTCCGAAAACGATTGATGATGATAAATCGTAGCTTTGATTCTCACTCCTGACCTGAAGCACGACATTAGCAAGGAGGAAGAAGAGATGTCACCAACAATGATGCTGATGAAAACAAGAGTCTCCAGCAACGGAAGTAATACTTCGTTGGCCAATTTGCACCTTTATTGGTATTTTTTCCATTTTCAATTGTTTGTTTGTAATTTTAGTCCCTCTAAAACATTTTTGTGTAATATTTCATTGACCAATTTGCACCTTAACCCTTTTTTTAATAGATCAAAGAGTTCTCATTTCTCCCAACAAATGCATTTATTGAGGTTTAAACTTGTGTTCCTCTCCTTACATGGGTGAAGCCTCTTACCACCTCAACTAATAGCTTATCGATCTAAAATATTAATTAAATCTAATTGGAATAGTCAAAACCAAATTTGGGCCTGAACTTTTAATAAATTCTTAATGAGGCCTATGGGCCTAATTAGGATTTCTAAATATTGTTAAAAGACCATAATGCCCCTATGTTGTTTAAAAGCAAAATTCAAGGTAGTTAAAAAGGAAAAATGATTTTTTTATTAGGCATAATCTAACTTGAATTAATTAATGATTATTCAATATAATCAGCATGCACATGTTATTTTAACTTCATATGTTTGACATATTTTTTTCTTTATAAAAAGAAGATCTATCTATATCAATATTCAAATTATTTGTACAACATCATGTTCATGTTTCAATCAAGGGAAAAAAATCACTTAACTATGTCAAAAACTTAATAATTTCAAATAAAATTTCTATCATAAATTCTTCACTTTAACTAATCTTAATAATTATTTCCTTCCCATAAAGTAATAAAAATAATTTTAAATCTTTTGCTTCTTCGCTTTCAAACCTGAATGGCTAAATAAATGAAAGGTTAAAGTATACTTTTAGTCCTTTAAGTTTACATGAGGTATACTTTTGGTTCCTTAACTTCATAAAGTATACTTTTAGTCCTAAAATTCTAACACTATTAATTTTGCTAACGGAAAATGCAAACTCAAATGATAACGGTGTAAATTTAAGTGATGATTTTGTAATTAAATGCTATTAGGCTTAAATTTAAAATATGGGTAAATTAAAAATATATAAAATTTGTGTAATTAAATGCTATTAGTCATCACTTAAGTTCGTTGCATCAGCGTTTTCTGTTAGCAACATTAACGGTGTTAGAATTTTAGGACCAAAAGTATATTTTATGAAGTTAAGGGACCAAAAGTATACCTTATGTAAAACTTACAGAATTAAAAGCCTACTTTAGCCTAAATGAAATGAAACCGTGTTGTGGGACCTAGAAACAATATGCAGAAGACAAAATCAATAATTAAACTTGAAGATTTAATTCTTGATACGTAGATAGATCATTAAAAAATATATAAATAGTTAAAATAAGAACAACAATAGACAAAAGAAAAAAGAGTTTATAGTTGTATTTAAAATTTTGGAAATTAATAAATAAATCACACACACATGCGTGAATTGTAAAATGAGATTGACTATTTCTTGAGATGATAAACACGAAATCCACTTTTTTAAAAAAAAAAGTTTCGCAATTATGAATCAGAAAATTTTAGATTATGCTAAAGTATGTTATATTTATAATTTAAATCAATTTAGATCGATCTTTATGTAACATATAAAATATAAAGAATGAGCAGTGTTATTTAGTTTTGTTAAAATATTCATATATTATATATAAGACATAAATATATATATCCATGATCAAATTTTTCAGAACAATCTGCCAAACTTCCGTAATTAAAATAACAAATGGAAACTAATTATATTAAATAGTTATAATTAATTTAGACGAGGCCTAATTTGACTAGAAATCAAATTTTTTTTTTTTTTCGTTTTAACTAGACCATCACCCCATGTGCGATGAACTGGAGTTGTGCTTATCACTGATACGAAGAAACTTAAGGATGTTAGATTTTGAAGTATTTCAAATATTAAATTAAAAACACTTTTAATGTTTTCTCTCTGCCAAATCACTTTTACTAATTTTTATTTAATAATATTTTTTTAATATTCTTTATTTATCTACCGTAATTTATTCTAATAAATTTACCAACACACATAAAAAATGATATGAAAGAAATAAGAATAACAAAATATTTGGGCTCACCATGGTTAGAACATGACTACAAGTTCAAAAAGAGTTTACAGAGAAACTTATAAATCGTTCAATTATAAAATACTCCCCTTCAGTTCTAAATACAAATCTCAACTAACTTTTTCTATTGAGAGATTAAGGAAGCAAAATAAATTACTGCAAACAAAGAAAGAAAAAATCAAATCAACGGGAAATTCTTGGGGTGCAAACATATATGCTCTTGCCCATAGTTTTGGGATCTCTTCGAGTATTTTAACCTTTGTGTCTGGCCTACATGTCCCTCTTTCACGCACTGTTATTTTAATATCTTTTAGAAATAAGAAAAATCCCAAGAAAATGCCACTTGAATTTTAAAATCTTAAATAGGTGATTTCTCAAGAAAACGAATTGTCAATTGCTTCACTATTCTTATCAATCCCATTAATGTTATTGACAACCTGATTTTGAAGTTCAAATAATATTTTTCTATCATTTTCCCTTAAAAATATTTGTGTTTGTCAAATCTCTCTTACTTTCAACGGCAACAATTTGGTAAAAAGTCTCCATCACTCCTCAATTCCTGGGACATTCCATCTCTCTTCCCCCAACCTCATTGCCATTCTCTCTCCTTCCCTCATCTACATAAACGGGTAGGCCCGAATCACATAAAAGGATCCTATTTTGAAACCCAACCTTTTACTTACGAGCTGAGGCTTGCCAGTGAGCTTCAAGCTTGTTTAACAAAAACATTATTCTTTGTATTTTTTTTAAAATAAAATAAAATAAAACACTAACATTTTTATAAATATTATTAAAGTATTAAATGTTTTATCTTTTTTCGATAAATAGAATAAGTGACCATTTTCATTAAAACAAAATTCTTCATAAGATATAGACTCTACCTTCTCATTTTTTAATGTGTGTTATTAGTTTCTCTTTTTGACATAATTTGTATAATATTTGGACCTCCTAAAAAACAATAAAAAAATATTCTCTTTGTTTATCTTACATAAAAAAAAAAATTGATATTTCGTACAGAAATATCTCTTTGTAGGATCCTCGGGTGATTCCAAAGGGCATGATAAAAGAGGAATGTTGTTGGTTGAGAATCGATAAAGACATGGTGAATTGGGCATATATGCTCATTTAGATGTTGTTAGCTATAAGCAAGGTTATTAAAATCGGACCGGTCACTAAACGAATTCGGGTATTGAGTCAAGGGTCAATAGGTTAGACCGAGTCAAATCAAAGTTAACCCAAGGCCAAACCAATGAGAAGATAAAGATTTTAGGATTATTAATATGAAATTATAAATAAATAAACCGGGTTAACGCCCGCATCGGACCGATTTACAAAGGTTCGTCGGTTTCCAAGCCGAATTGGTCAATCCGATCCAAGTTTAGTTACACGGCTGTAAGGGTGTAGTAATTTTTTAATTTTATTTCCCTTCTCATTTGATTTATTTTCTCTCTGCCAAATCACTTTTACTAATTTTTATTTAATAATATTTTTTTAATATTCTTTATTTATCTACCGTAATTTATTCTAATAAATTTACCAACACACATAAAAAATGATATGAAAGAAATAAGAATAACAAAATATTTGGGCTCACCATGGTTAGAACATGACTACAAGTTCAAAAAGAGTTTACAGAGAAACTTATAAATCGTTCAATTATAAAATACTCCCCTTCAGTTCTAAATACAAATCTCAACTAACTTTTTCTATTGAGAGATTAAGGAAGCAAAATAAATTACTTAATTATATCATATATTGTGTATCATTAGATTATATAACATTTTATAAGTTAGACAAAATAGTTAGGAGAAAGAGCATTAATATAAATACTCTAAAGTAATTTGTTTAGCATTTTTAGTATCTCTTAAAAAAATCAATTTGGTTTTATATTTAGGACTAGAGGTAGTAGCTAGTCACATTGATAGCTAGATTTGAACACACATGCTATCATTTTATGTGTGTTGGGAAATTTATTATATTTAATTTTGGTAGATAAATAAAAAATATTTTAAGAAATATTACTAAATAAAAATTAGTAAAAGTGATTTGGCAGAAAAGATAAAATCAAATGAAAAAGGTTATAAAATTGGGAAAATCTTATTAAAAGATAGCTAAATTACATAAATTATAATATAATTTAGGTCACTAAATCTAATAAGTTATAAATAAGATTATGTGGCGCAATTAGGGTGTGCATGGCAACCATTTGTTCCCCAAAGACAAGCTTCGAGATGAAACAGTTTTTTCTGATTCTCGTGCCTTGAAAGAGTTTTGAGAAAGCAGAATTACGTTTGTTAACTCATTTTATTTTTACTCCAAGAATCGAATTACGTTTATTAAACATTTTTTTTATCCCGAGAATCAAAAATACATTTGTTAACACATTTTATTTTTATTCTCGAGAATTAGAATTACCTAATAAAATACAAATCTATTTCTTTATTTTTTGTTTATAGATTTCATCAACGGTATAAAATAATAAATTTTAACATTTTATATTTTTTAAAAATATCTAAAAATATAATTATTGTCAAAATCACCTTTCAAATTGTAAATTACTAAATAAAATATACAAGGTAATGTGATAGTAACGTAAGTTACAAACATCACGATCTATAGAAGACGTTTTGACATATACAGCAAGTCTAATAGCCATCATTACCTCAAGCATGTTCTCCAAAACATGCTTTCAGCAAATTAAATTGAAAGCGCCAAAACCAAGATTAAGATCCATAATTGTTTATCTACTTGAATCCCAAACAGCAGTAAACCGAGATCAGGTGAGGAAATCAGTAGCGCCAAAATATTTAATTTGTTGGATAAGTAAATAAACTTCAATTTAGCTCAAAATTGACCCAGAAAAAGTAACAAATTAATGATGGTATTGATGAATTCGATCGGAACAAAATAAAACAAAATTCATTCCACTGACAAGTTCGCAGAGAAAAAAAGTTAAATCTTAGCATCCTTCACTGCAATACCACGAACAAATAACAAAGTCAAATTTCAATCTTCAATAATGATGATCCAAAGATGAAACCAATGGCCTAAGCAGTTGCATGCAGAAAGGCTCTTTCAGGCTGACGGTTAGCCAAAGGTCCATGGCATCGAAGAAGCTGGAAAATACAAAAGGGAAAGGGGAAGCTCCAACATCATATAATCCAAATACAGGGGAAATTAAAAATGGAATAAAACTTTTTCATCATAAAAATTGACACTTTGGGAAGAAGATTGCCAGTTACTTACAGTAGCACATTGCACATACAATGTTCAAAGTTTTGTGCTCTAAGCCTTCCCCAAAATTGAAACTTTCAACTAAGGTAAAAGAACATATTCTGCATTACCTTGGCATTTACACCATCTGGCATGATTCTGCCCTCTGACTTCAACCTCACATTGTCAGCACGGCTAACTTGGTGAAGCCCCTGCGAAAGAAGTTAAAAGAACAATGATACTGTTAAACTAAACATGCATGTCCTCATCATAATATACATGTAACAAGGAAAGCAAACCCATTCAGCTATCAGATGTCAAATCTAACACTTGTAGATATAATGTGTTACTCTTTATATGCATCTCACGTCAAAACATTACAAATTAACAGGTTATTCTCCAACCTTTCACCTATCAAATCACTTTATGAACTAATCTAACAATTCATGGCTTATTTGGTACAGGGCATTGTTCTATATTTGCATCTCAGATCCAAAACATTTTGGGAAAAGGATCTTTAAAAAAACTGTTAGAATTCCACCAAACCACCAAACCACACAAAACCTGTTGTAAAGCTTCATTTATTCAAATGCAACCATAAAAGGTAATGAGATAAGCATACCATTTTCTGCTGACAATGATCTTTTGGCGGCCAGGGAACTTGAACTTAGCATGAAGGAGGGCTTCTTGAGCATGATTCTTGTTGGCATCCTTGCAACGAACAGAAAGGAAGACCTGTCCAATAGCCATTCTAGCACAAGTTCCTTGGGGCTTTCCAAATGCACCTCTCATCCCTGTTTGGAGCCTATCAGCTCCAGCACATGAAAGCATCTTTTTAATCCTAAGAACATGGAATGGTAGCACCTTGCTGGCCCTGCATCATTTATAATACAATGAGACATTTAGTTTCTTTTGCAATCGTCCATTGATTACACCACATGGAAATACTCATGGACTCAAACCATAGGACATCATAAACAAACCATGAAAAGTATGAGAACTGAATCGGGATGTTACTGAAAAATATGAAATCTTATCAGTATGCAGGGCCAGCAGTTGTTGAAAAATATGACTATCATGCAGGAATTCTAACGCACCTAAAAGTATTTAAAATGTTGAGGACCAAGAATGCAATTGAAGCATTGGTAAATCTCACTGGGTCCCCTAGCATTCAAAATAATTCCTTCCCTCGCTCATACATACTAAATAAAGACTCAACCGAACAGAATTGCGCAAACTCATATCTCAGTGAAATTGATATAAACAAATGAGATGAACTGGCACTTGACTGGATTAAAAACTTCAAACAGAAAATTCCGTATGCAAATTGTTTAATAAATAGACAGGACGAACCCAAGAAAGATACCTGTTTGTGTCGCAGTCAAACTCGCGAGGTTCATGATCCAGCCACGTACCCTAGGATAAAACCAAATGCCAGAGAGAGCGAAGGAAGCGGGGAACAGGGGAAGGCTATGAGCGACGGTGATTGTGAACGGAGGGAATGAAATGGGCGATTGTGACGGAGGATGAAGATGGTGAAAGCTACGGTGGAAGGCCGACAGTGGATGGCCGACCTGGTGTTTACGGTGGAAGTGGATCGCGAGAGGAAGGCTGATTTGGTGTGTGGGTTGCGTTGTGATGAAGAAGACGACAGACGTGATGAGGAGCGATTCTGATTTTTTGCCCTGGAACAGAAAAGTAGAAAATTTTTTCTTTTTTTTTTTCTTCTTCAGCACAGAAAATAAACCAGTTCATCCTGGGACAAAAAAAAACCGGATTTACCAAACACAATTCTCATATATTTTTATGGGATTAACATTTCTGCATCTGATGCAGATAATTTTATCTCGCAAAAGCAAAAACACTGTCGTTTCATTATTTTTTTTTCAACTTCTCGCTCGCTCAATCGCACAAGTGTTTCATCTTGTTTCTTTCTCTTCTTCATCTAGAACACTAAGTATCTCTCATTTCTTCACCACAAACGCCGCATCGTGGCTCCGAACCACCACATCCTCCTTCACCTTCCTGTACTGGTAAAGAAGTGGCGGCTCGATCCTCATCGCCTCCCACACCACCGAGTTCACCAACGCCATTTTCTCCACCGCCGCCAAACTCACCCCGCCTTCTTCTTTCACGGTGGTTCTCACCTCATCGGCGATCCTCTTGTGCAGGTTCATACCTCTGGGTCTTTAGTTGAAATTCTAGAGGATACGCGAGCAATCTAAACGGTTGATAATCATGAATGGACTAAGAGTAGTGTAGTTACCTGAGGGAACACCCAGAGCTCGAAGAGTTTGGAAGTGAAGGATCCGAGGTTGGTTTGAGCGGGGTCTTTACCCGAGTAGAGTCGGAAAACGAAGTTGAAGAGCTCGGAGTCGCTGATGGAGTTGAGGGAAGCGTGGCCGTGGTCATGAACTTGGTCGTCAAGCTTGAGGAACAGGTCGTTCAAGTAGCTTCGGAGGAGAGGGATGGTCTGATCTTTGCGTGAAGCGAGAAGAGTGAAAAAGAAGTTCTTGAACATTTCTTCTGAGTTGAGAGTGTAAGAGAGGAAGTCAAGGAAGGATCGAGTGAAAGTTTCAGCTGGGCAAGCCCCGTTTTTAAAGCCAAAAATCGAGTGAATCGGTTGACAATGTCCAACCCAACGAGCGGGAACCCGAACTAGTCGACGATGCAAAGCGTAACCCGACGACGCACGAAGCGAGCCCACGACGCATAGAACCGAAACCATTCGATGGTGTCCTGAATCCGACTACGGACACTGTTTGAAGAAATACACCGTCTCGAAGCTCATTTCCAAAGACCCAATGGATGGCCCAAAACAAGAACATGAATTTTTCCAGTTTCCCAGAGTTGGTAGGAATAGTCCTAAAAGGCCGGAGATTTTTCGGTATGCAAGTGAGGATTATGGTGGAAGACTTGTTGATTTCGCCAACGGGTGCTATCTAGTAACAGAAGATGACGACTTGTTTGATAATAAAGCTCCCATTGAAAGAAGAAAATCACAACTTCGCACGGTCAAGTGAGTATAACTTTTCGATTAAAATCAACAAAGTGCAAAATTCCTTGTAGAACATTATACTTAACCCATGAATTTGAATGGTAGCTCCATTTAGTTTTGATATTTTACATGTTTGTGCAGATCAAAACCATCCCCAAAAACTGTTGGAGTACGCACAAACAGGAGTCCTCTAAGGACAGAGATTTTACGACATGCAACTCATGGATTATGGAGGAACTCCAAATGACTTTTCTCAAACAAAAGATCTCCAATATTGCGCACGATGAAGTGAGTAGTTCACATTAATATGGAAGAAAGAGCGTGAACGTGGCTGTTCTTTGTATTCGACCCAACCAAAACCAATTGCACGCTTGCCCAGCATGATTAGTGTTCACCCTAGTTTTTTAATCTGACCCTTTACACTCATAAAGTCTAACAACAAGCCAATATCTCGGGTATAGGTAGCTCTTTGAAAATTGAGCTGTTTTCCATCGTTTGAACTCTCCTTCCTCGTCTTTCACTCCATCTCGCCTCTATTTTCAGAAAACCAAAACCAAATCAATGTTGTAATGATGCTTTACTTTGAGTTCTGGTCCGTAGCTTTTTCTCCTCAACTATCGAGAAAAGTGTCTCGAGATTTTGCAAGTAGTATGAAAACTTTGCTCCTATAAAAGCACTCACTGGTTTTCTTGGTCCTTCTTTAAACGTAGAGATGAAGAGGACAAGAGGGAAAGAAGTAAACTAAGAATCGAAGGTATGTGGTCAAGGGTATCAAGATGCGAGCCGCACCACCGTGGGCTTTGAGGTTCCATGAGCAAATGGGGGTAAAAGAAATTAAGAAGATACACCTTCATTCAAAGCCGCGGGCCGAGAGGAGTATGTATTCCGGCGAAAATAGTGACAGAGATAAGGGACATGGTTAGGCTATGAAGGGCGAGTACAGGCCCAAGAGGAACGGTGCAAGTTGGTCGGAGAGAAAGAGAGAGACAAAGAGATATGCTGCTATCAATGCTATGGAGGTGAAGAGGAATAGCCACGTGAATCAGAAATAAAGGGGGAGAAAAATATAAGTGAAACGGCAGTGTTTTGACCTGCAGCAGATAAAATTATCTGCATCAGATGCAGAAATGTTAATCCCTATTTTTATTCCTATGAACAGAAATTTTAAAAAAACTCATTCTGGGAGTGTTACCATACACACTCTTAGGGATTTTAAAATTTGATGAAATGTCCATGATGGCCCCATGTAAATGAGAAGGAGTGCCTTGAAAATGCCAAGCTTAAGAACCATGGGGTCAATCTCAACGGCAACAACCATATAGTTGCCAGCTTCCCAAAGCTTCTTGGTGAGATTATCATACCGCGACCAACCTCAAGGATGAAATCGATGCTTTTGATTTTTATACCAAATTTCTAACCTGTGGCATCAAGCCTCCTCGGTAAACACTCTCCCTCTCCCCCGTATAGCTTGAAAATTGTTTGTTAGTGAACTCAAATAAAAATGTGTCCATGCTCGAGATGAAATATGGTTCTGTCCTGGTTTGTATGTCCCTCTCGCATCTGCGGCTCTAGCTCGCAGGTCTGCGAACTCGATCATCCATCATGGGTAAGGTGCACGGTGATATGATTCCCGAAAGAAAATGATGATTGGATCAACTAGGAGTGGAATTTCGCACCAAAAATTTAGCCTCCAACATGTTCTGATAAGAACAGAACGTATCTCACGCTGTATCAGTATGTGTGTTTTGATTAGCTTTTAAATAATAACTTTTATAATTTATGAGATAAATATGTGAGAGAAGTTTTATCTCGACTTAGAGAAAATAGATTACGCAACCACGTTTTCAAAAGTTAATAAATATTCCCTCTGATCCTTATTATAAGGCACCAACTAACTTTTCTCACAAACCAATAAAAATAGTTAAAGTCAATAAAGTTATCCTAGAAAATTTTCAATATTACCCCTACTAATTGCACTAAACTCTAATATTATATTAATTATTACTCTCACTCACTACCCTTATTAATTATGGGCAGATATGGAAAAATAAATAAATAATGCTTATTAGGAACAAGCAAATGCTTTATAAAAAGGACTAAATAAACTTACTAGTTGATGCTTTATAATAAGGACCGAGAGGGAGTACCCAATAATTAGGCTGCCTGAGATGATTGGAAAAGTCAAGGCGGAGTAAATTATTGCTTGGTTTATGTACTGCGTTTTCTTCTCTTAACATAAGGACATTTAAGTAATTTTGGGATATTGGATCAAAATAAAATTTTTAAATTTACATTTGATTGACTACCTCATTATTTTAGGACTATTACAAGATCGAACTGTGAAGCATTAGAAGTGAAGCAACGGAAGTGTCATAAGAGTTAAAAGTTTGACCTCTAGCCCCTTGAAGTCTCGCATGGAATACATACAGGACGTATATACATACATATGTATAAATCACTACCCTATACGGCTATACTAGGACCACCTTGACATTAAGATCTTACAATCATTTTTGGAGGTTTCACTATTTCCAAATCTATCACACCTTTTCAAGCAAGTTGTAAATTAAGAACAGAAGTTAGCTAGGCGCAACGAATTGAGAAACAGGTGGTAGACGTTTCGAATTCCAGGTTATCCGAAGAAGAGAACGAGACACACTGTGATGTCATGAGGTTTTATAAGGTGACAGGTTGGAGTGATATTTGCTTGACGGATTCCACAGTAGCTCAAATTGAAGGCAAAGGGCTCTATCGAGGAAAGGGACGAACCTGAAAGAATATGCAAAGTAGATAGTAGGTTTTATCTATGTTTGGATATGTTGGAAATTAGAGAGGAAAAAATAATTAGTAAGGGAAAACTTGCAAAAAATAGTACCACATCATGTTTTTAATATAAGATCCCATTTGTACAAAGTATAAATTACATTCTAGGGTATGGACTACTTTCTCCTGTTGAATATCAATAGGAATATATTAGAAAATATAAATTACATTTAGGATCAAGATCAACTTTCTAAATAAGTGCTATATTAATTAAGAATTGGAAGAGTAGATTTTATATTAAAAAGAGAGGTAGTAATTTTTTTTTTTTTTTTTTTTTACCATTTTCGAAAGTTTTTCTTCATAGCATTGGTTCTCACTATTTTTCTCTTAGTTTTCTCTCAATCCAAACATGGTATTATGGGTGATAGACGACCAACGAATCAAAGGTGGAATTAAATTTGTGAGCTCACTCGCCAGTGTGTTGAATTTCTCAGAGTTTTGATCAGGCATATGGAAATATTTCAATAGAAACACATGGATGATCTTTTAGAAATCACTCCATTATCATCATCATCATTTTTTTTTCTTCAAATGACTTTAATGCTCAAAGTTGTGTCTCCTAACTTTTTTATTAGTTTGAATATAAACAAACACTAAATTTTTTTTTTAAAAAAAATATCAGAACTTATATACAATCATACACTCACAACTTTTATTTTCTCTTTCGAGCCGTATCATTTGATGAATTCCAAATTGAATGCCCCATCAACGAAAGCTAGAGAGCACAAAAAGGGTAGACAATTTATATGGCTCTTTGTGATGACTTGACGAGGATGATAGTACCCCTAATTAAATAGATGTAGACCCAAAATATTTGTGTATAATTAACTGAATTTCTTTCGTGAAAAATAATTTTAACCCCAAAACACGTCGTCAAAACGTGATTTCGCGTGGATGAAGAAGGTCGTTCCTAACACGTCGATTTGAATGTCCGAACGCAGCCATGTCTAACATGACCATCGGTAAATCTGGACAGCCCAGTAAAACGACGTTAAAGGATGAACCCTAACATCCTCGCGAATCCAAACGTGTTCGACTTAGCCTTTAACCCACGTCGAGTATGATCATCATCTTTGAACGTTTCAGAATCTGATCAATACGCGAACGTTGCAGGTCATTCTTTCATCCGCCATCATGAACGTCTGAACGTCTAGGGTGTCCGATGTGTGATCAGCGTTCGAACCTTTCAGAACGTGATCAACGTAACCAGACATGACGACGCCTCCAAACATGATCGACCCCGCGTGATCGTATTTCCAAACGTTCCCAACGCGATCGAGTTTCCAAATGTTTCAGAAACGCGACCTAGGTTCGAGTGGATGAACGATTCAGCCTGATCGTTCGACGTCTTGAACAATTCAGAATTGGATGAAACGACTGCGGCACCAAGTTAGAGAACCGACTGAAACCCTAACGCGAACTTAGAAACAAAAACATCAGGATTCGATTTGAACGTTATATATCAGACATATATAATAATCAAACAAAGAAGCCTGATTTAAACGCACATTGAGTTGGCTCTGATACCACTGTTGGAATTCGTACAACGCAGCGGATTAAAAAAACCTTACGGATCCAGTCCTGAGGATCACTCAGGTGCGTTTAAACCAAGGCTAGGGAATCCGGATATTACCTTTGGAGAATTCGTCCGCGTCTCGTTCTTCCTTGAACAGTGGGCTACCTCCTCGATCGGCGAAGGCGACTCTTAGAATCGTCTTCCTCTACTGGTATCCACACGAACAATCCTCGAACACGGCTACGGCAGCGTGCTAGCGCCTCTTGTGCGTCTCTCTCAATTTTTCACTCTAGGGTTTTTCTCGCGGCTTTCTGAATACGCTCGAATAAAACTCCCGTAGGTTTTTCTAAACCCGTTCAGCGTATTATATAAAATTAATCCTCATTAATTTTGAAATTCAAATTTCAAATATGGATTAAAATACATTAATTAAATCAATCAGATCTGATGTAACGTATTTAATCTGCATTAAAAGCTGATTTGAAATTCGAATTTTGAATCTGGATTAAAATAAATATATTAATCAAATCCATTTATTTAATCCAATTTAAAAGCCTTCGATTTAATTTATTTCTATAAATTAAATCCGAGAAATAATATCTATCTATTTAATTTAAATTTGAGATAATATATCTCAATTTAATATTAAAATGATATACGATATCTTTATTCGAAATTAAATGAGATACAATATCTCTATTTATTTTATATTTAATTTATCAAATAAATTAAATACAAAACAAATATTATATATAATATTATAATCTCCATTAATAATATGTATATATCAATTTCAAATTTAACATATATATATATATACATATATATATATATTTATCCTAGATTAAATTCAGTATTCATTTAATTTCATATCAATCTGAGATTCAATGAATCTGGACACATTTGCTCGTGTTGGATTATTATTGTGTGCGACCCTGCAGGCCCATATGAGATTGGCAGTGGGCCAACACCGTGTCGCCCACAAGTCGCAAGCGGCCTCTAGCAAGACATTACGACTACCCAATTCACATGGGGATCGATGACACGATACAACCTATCGTACCACCATGTCACATCCCTTTTGTCACGCGATAATTTGGTCAAGGATGAGGCATGGATAATGTCAACTTCCTTTTCTTGACCACTACTTTCCCGATTCTCGAGTAGTCTAATAAGTGAAATGGAAACTCCTTTCCATCACAGTATGGCCATACATTTCTTAGACTCACTCATCGAGGGGCCCAGTATTATCTCTCTACTAATGTGAGGGACAAATTCCATCTTGACCATTCACATTCCTCCACATGAAAACCACTGATCCCGATCCCAGCCTTGATCATCACCCGGTCAAAGGTGACTTTTGACTAGGTCAAAAACCAATGACTCATCATGTAGGAATCCATGATAATCTCAGGTCATAGGGCGTCGTGACGCGGTTATACATGAGATAAGCTTATGACTTGGTCCATGCAGCCTTCTCATAATGGGTCGGTCCAGCACCTTGTACTCTTACAAGTGCCCATGACTTTGATTCGTATCTCCATACCACAACAAAGTCATACTGGTCTTATCTCATCTTCGCTCCCACGTAGATGACCGATCAGGGACATTTAGGATAATCTTTAAGATATATCCAGGGATACAGTTATCAATATAAACACGCAAATTGAATGATAACTTAAAAGAGAATACTTTAAAACATAAATGTCTAAAGTACAATGACTTGCCCTAGGGCATAATTTCCAACATCAGGTACTAGAACCTTAGCTCAATCTTAAACACATTTAACCTAGGCATTAATTTTGCTTAAGATCAGATTCAATCCTAGTCTCGGTCATTTCCTTATAATATCTTTAAGGATCATCATATGTCATATCTCAAGGTGCTATATCCTTAACTCAAGGAAATCTCAAATTCCTGTACTACTTCCGAGGAGGTCACCCATCCCGAGATTTTCCTCGCCTAAGCAAGCTTAACCTTAAAGCTCTGATAGGATTTGGAGGTCTAAATCATATCATCAAGAGCCCGAGGATTAGCAACAGAGTCTATATTCTGTATCATCCCAGCCATCCTTAAAGTATCAACTTTTGGAGCCTGTACCCTACTCCTCGGAGTATATCTCTATTGCTTTATTTCCTGATATAACGGTTGGTCTCCTCTTACTATAATGCCTTCCTTCCATATTCCTTGACTTAATTCTTCTCAAAGATTAAGTTACTTTTCTTTTCAATTCCATTACGGATTTTAATCCGCACCATGATTTTCATATCAGAGGTCCTAGTCAGCAGCAGAATCCATATTCCGTGTTGTCTCATCCATTTGTGGAGCTTTAACTTCCCGGAGCTTAACCCTCTTCCTTAGGGTACATATATCCTTTCTGCTTAACCATATACCTTTTACCAGTACCGTCCAAACCTTGCTCTGATACCAAAACTGTTACACCCTTACCGACCTCGCCCTTTCGGGTGGCGGGTTAGAGGGATTCCCTTTATTAGTTACCCTCCCTTCATTATTAGGTTCACTGACCTGTATAACCGAGTCATTAGCCCTTGAGAAGCTTTTTACCTCTCATCATTCTTGGGACTCTACCCAAACCGGGCTTAGTCGTCTACCTACTTTAGACTTATTCTTCAAGTCTCTAATCTTGAAATTCAGGATATTATAGGCTATCCTGCTGCTTGTAGTGCCATAGAGTTCCATGAGAGGTTAGGATGCTATTTCCATCCCGGGTTGGTAGAGGACTGAGAATAGGGATCCTCTCTGCCACAGGATGTTGGGAGGAAGGGTCGATTCTTTAATCACATTGGTCAAGGATGACAATTGGGTTGTAAGGGCATTCATAGCATCTAGCTCATGTATTCCAACAACGATTTTGGATAGAACTGCCTTATCAATTGGCCATTGGTGGCCATTCATTGCTGTTTGTTCCATTAGTTCACGACCCTCTTCATAAGATCTCATCCGGATGGACCCGCTTGCAGAGGCGTCTACGAATGAATGCGTCTATCCATCTAGTCCTCTGTAAAATGTTTCCATCTGCACCCATTCACAAAATCCATGTTGAGGGCACTTCCTAAGAAGGTCCTTAAATCGATCCCATGCTTCATATTAAGTCAAAATCTCGAGTTTTCAATAGAAACCTCGAGTTTTCATCAGACAGAGAGCAACGAACTTCTGAGTATCTTTAAACCTCAAGGTTTGGAACCAAAACCTTGAGTTTTGTCCAGGCAGAGAGGATCTATGTTTTCCAAGTTTTCAGAACCTCCAGGTTTACCCTCAAACCTCCAGGTTTCGTTTTGGCCCAAAACTCGAAATTTCAACGTTTAAGTAAAACCTCGAGTTTTACGAAAACCTCGAGGTTTCGGCATCCAGAGAGCAAATGACTTTTCACTAATTTTGAAAACCTCCGGGTTTCCGAAAACCTCCAGGTTTGTTCTTGGCGCGATTCGCAAGGTTTCACATTCAAAGTGAAACCTTGAGGTTTCGATAAACCTCGAGGTTTTGCCAAGCGAGAGAGACTAACGCTTTACGCAACCTTGAAAAACCTCCAGGTTTGAAGAACAAACCTCGAGGTTTCGCACGTCTTCGAGAATTTCAAAGCCGCGCAATTTGCAATACCTTCTTGTTTGATCTTAATACTTCCTATGATTAATCTCTAATGTTTCTAGATATGTTTAACTACTTTATTGGTGAGTGTCAGATAAGTTAGAGGATGTTTATTGAAGGTTTAAAGAAAAAGCAAAAGTGATGTCAGCACATTAATCGCAAACCCAAAAAGTTGCATACTTTTAGGTAATCCATCCGCACACGCTTACAAAGAATTAAAGAATGATTTCCTCATCCAGCAGCTGCTACTCCAATGGACAAATCTGTAGAGAGTCAACTGAACCAAAACCTTGTCTAATGAAGGCAACAGTTATATTGAAGATTACAACGGTCATAAATTGATTTCTACCTATAAAATTAGAGGACAGATTCAAGCAGAAAAACGAGAGACACAAGCCTACATCTTCAAAATGCTTATACTCTGATTTTCTTACTACTCACAGTCTGTTTTTCAATGTTTACATAGTTTATCATAGAGAGTAATATAATTTGTATTGCACTTCAGTGTTTACCTTATTCATTTCTGAGAGAGAAGATTCATTATAAACATTCTATCTGTTTATTTGAGAGTTACTCAAGATTGGGTAATCTTGAGAGGGAAACAGATTGTAACCTTGCATTGTGTAAGGGTGAGTATCTCGGTGAGAGATTTGGCTTCACAAGTGCCTGGGTGAACTTGTGGGATTGTAAAGGCTTCTCTTGTGGCCGAAATAAACAAGAGGATAGTGGATTGAAGACCTCAAGTGGAGCTTGAGGACTGGACGTAGGTCAAGGATAGGACCGAACCAGGATAAATCTCAGTTTGCATATTCTCTTCCCTTATCTCTTATGTTTCCGATATATGTTTGAATGACTTGTCTATTAGCTTAGAACTCTTTACTTGTCATACAAACTGGTTTTACTTGAGTTGCAAAAAGATTTTCAAAGTTCCTAAATTTTTATTCTTTACCCAATTCACCCCCCTCTTGGGTTCAGCCGGTTCTTATAGTTTAAAATACGAAATCAGAGAAAATTAATTCCTAGGCAATTTCATGTGTTGAGTCAAGCTGTGGAGGAATTCAGAATTGTTGAAATGAATTTAAAAGAATTACATTCTTCTAGGAACTCTTCAACCTACAATGAATCTACTCATGGGAGTTCCTCACAGAAAAGAAAAAGGCCATGGAAAAAAAATCATGGCAATAATAAAAGGTCTTTTCAACCGGCTCAGCAAAATTTCAGGAGACCTACAGAGCCATAGGTTTGTGACAAATGTGGAAAGTCTCACCTTGGATCTTATTGCGAGGGGCAGATCATCTGTTATCTTTGCCTCAAGCCAGGGCATATCAGTCATGATTGTCTATAGCAAACTACTAAGTGGAGACCCAGAGTCAGGGTCGAGTATTTGCTATGACTTAGGAGGACGCTCACAAATCCCTTGAATTGCTTCAAGGTACAATTTCTCTTCATTGTTGCTTATTGCATGCATTGTTTGATTTTGGTGCCAGTCTTTCTTTCATTGCATATGTTTGTGTTAGACGCATGAGTTTGAACATTCATAAATTGCCTTATGATTTAATTGTTACACTCCATTGGGAGTTAAGTTTGAAACTGCTAATGTTTGCTTGAATTGTGTTTGAATGTGAATGGGCATGAGTCAACTTCGGATTTGATTTGTTTGACATTGTATGACATTGATGTGATTTTGTGGTTAAATTGGTTGATGGCTAATAACATTGTACTGGATTTTGGTAATAGAAAGATTATTTGTCCTCAACAACATAAAAGTCTTAATGCTAATGCAAGCCTTAATTTTCTTTCGGTTGTTGAGGCACAAAAGTGTGTGAAGCAAGGGTGCCAGGGATACATGGTATTCTTTTCTGTATAGGTAGAATCAGAACCTACATTGAATGAAATCCTGGTAGTTAATGAATTTCCTGATGTATTCCCTAATGATATCAATGGGTTGCCACCAATAAGAGAGGTGGAGTTTCCCATTGAAGTCGTGATTGGTACTAGACCAATTTCTAAAGTACCTTATCGCATGGCGTCGAACGAAATGGCTAAACTAAAGAAGTAGATAGAAGAGTTGGTTGGTAAGGGGTTTATTCGCCCTAGTGTTATGATATATTTATTTTGGGTATTATGATTCGGGATAACTGTATATTTAATCCCTCCGGGGAAATTTATCTTTCAATATTTTATTTTACCAGTATATAGTTGTCCAAACTGATGCATGCTCTGCTGCTAATACTCTGATGAATGACGTAAAATAACCTAGGTAAATAAATTAAAATTGAATAAAAGTAAATGATCACACTACCCACTACCTAAATAGGCGAGGCCATTAAGTGTGTAACACTTTCTAGCTCAGCTAAGACCTCTTTTTTTTGTCGCTTAACGGTGCCATTTTGAATGTATTACACTTAAGATGATGGTTTGTCTTAGACTAGATGTGTAGTCGCAGGCTCGGCCAGTCTATGCATTTAGGGTAAAAAGGCCAGTTATCACATGGTGATGTGATACCAAGTGACAAGGTGTTGTCAAACCGATGACCTAAGAGAAGATATAGAGATGTTGTTGCTTATATCAACCCACTAGATAGTTAGTTTTGCGAGCTCGGTAAAACTAATGATTCTAGTCATTTTCTTAGCCCACTACGGATATCCTTGTCAAGGATAGCCCTAAATTAGTTAACCGAGGGTTATTGGTTCTAGAGGAAATAGTGGGAGGGCCACATACGTTTCAAAAGTCTCCGTATATGGTTGATTAAATTCATGAAACACTTATAAGTACATCTTTTGTTTTTCAACATTTGAGTCATAGCCAGAAACTTTAATTCCGCTCTATTCCGAATGCTAATAAGTTAGCTGGACCTGACTTTAAGGATTAGAAACGGAATGCAAAAATTAGTTTTGCATTTTGAGAAGATAGCCTATATCTTAGATTCTTAGTTTCTTGTTGCCCCTACTCAAGATGGGTTTGATCAGTTTGATTGAGAAGCCCATCTTTTTGTCATGGATTTTATTATAGCCATGTGTCACTGATTTCTTTTCAACCTAGAGAACCTATGAACTTGTTTGGGTTCTAGATATTATTCCCACCGATTAGTTTTGCTTAATTTTATTTTAGTTTATTTAATCTTGTTTTATTTGTTATTGCATATTGATTGGCCATCATTAAGCATGTTTTGGGGATTTAGGATTGAGCTTGGAAAAGGAAATCTTAAATTGACCTTAGATTAAAAAATGTGGAATTAGGTTTTAAACTAATTTGCGTCTAGGATAGGCATATGCCTAGAAGCTCCACATAATCAAATTAGAGTGAGCTCGATCTAAAATGCATCTTATTTAGTTGTGTGAGGCATTGCATAATTAATTAATATAGGTATATAAATGGACCGGAAGGCATTTATACACATTAATACTCTAGATTAGCTGATTAAGTTAAGTCAAAATTAATTTAGCGGGGATAAAATCTAAGAAACGAACAATGGATTAGTAACTATAGGTTGCTTGTTTGATTATTGTGGTAGTTTATTTATTTTAATTTTATGTTTAATTTCTTTTCTCTTAATTAAATTAAATTTGTTTTACTCAACTTAAATGAAAGTGTAAAATTAATGTTTAACGAAGTTTGTGGTACTAAGTCCTCGTAGGAACAATACTTTTCTCATCACTTTATTACTTGATACGGCCCGTATACTTGTGGAGTTGTAGCCTATAAAGTTTTGCCCTATCATTGTGTCCATGATGCTGAATGCTATGTGGTTTGTGTTTATTTGTGGTTTTTCCTTCGTGCATTGCATATACATATTATATGAGATCAACTGTTACTTTGGGATTCAACTCCGAATCCCAGGCCATTTTAAGTCACTAGGAAGTACTTTTAGGACTTAGCCGGAAGATAAAGGTAAGATTGCGAAGCTGGATTAGAGTATTTATGGTGGAGGCTAATAGTGACTCTTTTTGGTTATTTGTTTTGGTTTCCTGGATGACTGTGTTATGATATATTTATTTTGGGTATTATGATTTGGGATAACTGTATATTTAATCCCTCCGGGGAAATTTATCTTTCAATATTTTATTTTACCAGTATATAGTTGTTCAAACCGATGCATGCTCTGCTGCTAATACTCTAATGAATGACGTAAAATAACCTAGGTAAATAAATTAAAATTGAATAAAAGTAAATGATCACACTACCCATTACCTAAATAGGCGAGGCCATTAAGTGTGTAACACTTTCTAGCTCAGCTAAGACCTACTGTTTTGTCAGTTAACGGTGCCATTTTGAGTGTATTACACTTAAGATGATGGTTTGTCTTAGACTAGATGTGTAGTCTGCAGGCTCAGCCAGGTCTATGCATTTAGGGTAAAGAGGCCAGGTTATCACATGGTGATGTGATACCAAGTGACAAGGTGTTGTCAACCTGATGACCTAAGAGAAGATATAGAGATGTTGTTGCTTATATCAACCCACTAGATAGTTAGTTTTGCAGGCTAAGCCGGAAACTAATGATTCTAGTCGTTTTCTTAGCCCACTACGGATATCCTTGTCAAGGATAGCCCTAAATCAGTTAACCGAGGGTTATTGGTTCTAGAGGAAATAGTGGGAGGGCCACATACATTTCAAAAGTCTCCATATATGGTTGATTAAATTCATGAAACACTTATAAGTACATCTTTTGTTTTTCAACATTTGAGTCATAGCCAGAAACTTTAATTCCGCTATATTCTGAATGCTAATAAGTTAGTTGGACCTGACTTTAAGGACTAGAAACGGAATGCAAAAATTAGTTTTGCATTTTGAGAAGATAGCCTATATCTTAGATTCTTAGTTTCTTGTTGCCCCTACTCAAGGGAAAGATGGGTTTGATCAGTTTGACTGGGAAGCCCATGAACAACACCTAGCAGACAATGAGCTGCTAGTATACATACTACTTGCGTCTATGTTTGCAGAACTCCAACTTCAGCATGAGTATATGGATGTTCCCTCCACTATCTTGCATCTGTAAGAGCTTTACAACAAGCAAGGAGGAGCTGAGCGTTTCGAGACTTCCAAGAAGTTGTTTGGCTATAAGATGGCTAAGGGCATAGCGGTTGGACCACATGTCCTCAAAATGATTGGGCTAATAGAGAAACTTGCTTCTATGGGCTTTATCATGGACCATGAACTAAGTATTGACTTGGTTTTGCAGTTCTTACCACATTTATATAATGGCTTCGTGGTCAATTATTATATGAATAATGTAAATTCATCACTTCCTGAGTTGTTGAGTCTCCTGTAGGGGGTGTTGTTAAGAAAAATATGTTAGTTCCCTATGTGTTTTGATGATAACTGACAATTGTAAATCCAAAAGATTGTTATTGATTCAAACCAAAGTGTTTTATTTTGAAAGATAACTTGGTTCAATAACAATGCATCTCTCTGTACTAATATGACTCGACTCAGATTTTTATATCTCAAGTCATATCTCTCTGTGTCGAAAGCCAAATGATCTTTGAACAAAGTGACTCGAGTTACAACTTTGAGAAATCAATTTGTGAAAAGTTTTTTACTCGAGTCTAGATTATGTGACTCGAGTCAGATGTCTAAGCATTTTCAAAATGTATTTGATGTTCAAAGATGACTCGAGTCAGTCATTTAATGACTTGAGTCGTAGCATGTTCTTAAGTTTCTCGAAAGTCCAAACCCAATAGCACTTTTTAAGAAACCGATATGACTCGAGTCATATATGTTTTAACTCTAATCAAGTGAGTTACAAAGAGCTCCAAAATAAATTTTGAAAAGAATGACTCGAGTCAAGTTATTATTAAAATTCTTCTATGATTTAAAAATGAATCAATGACTCGAGTCAAATAAGTATGACTCAAGTCAAGCAACTCAAGTCAACAATTCAGATTTATCTCGCTTTTGAAATCTTCGTTTATCGTAATCTGTAAATCCTTGATTATACTTTGGGCACTTCATATTATTGATTCTTTCTATTTCTAACAAAGTTAAATCAGTTTGCTAATAAGTTTCAGATAATTTTAACATGGTTTAAATACCAATTTTCTCTAAAGCAAATCAGTGTCGAGATGCATTAAATGCTTAACGTAGACGAAGCACGAGAGTGGAAATTGATCTTCTAAGCAACTATAAAGCGTTTCGGCCATTTCCAAATAACATTCTAACGAGTCTCAATGAACAAATGGAATGAAGAATGTCAACGGAGAATAACGGCAAACATCGGAAGAATACGAAGAGATGGAGTAATGTTTGACTTCAACGGATATATTCATTACTCTTAACGACTCATTAATCTCTCTTCAATGGTCATTAAAGCCATCAACTATAAAAGGCAGAAGCATTCAATTCTCTACCTATCGAAACTCTGTGCATTCAATTAGTGATATAAGCATCTACTGTTTCTACCCTCTCAGACAATATCTTCGAATATTTAGATCTTCAGCGTTTATCCATTTTCTCTTTTAGAGAGCTTATCATTGATTATGATTCTTTGTAAGAATCTCAAAGTATTGGGACTTTGGGATTGGGACAATTGATTACAACTTGTAAGGGGGAGTAAGGTCTAGTGAGAGAATTGCTCCGAGAGTTACAGAGTGTGTAATCATTTGAGTTAGTGAAATCCAGGAGAGTCTGGGGACTAGACATAGGTCAAGGATTTAGACCGAACAAGTATAAATCTTGCGTGTCTAATCTTTTTCTATCCCTCTCTATTATACTTTGTTTTTAGTTATTAGTTTCAGAGGTTTTCGATGAAAATTTTAGATCACCAAATTCACCCCCTCTTGGTGATATTCCCCCTTTCAAAATAGAAGCCAAGCTCTTCTGATTGATGGGGCTTCCAAGGCTAAAAGAAAGGGAAAGTCTGTGGATATAGACAAGCTTAAGCCCAAGGGTAAGCCCAAGAAGAAGAAAAGCAAGGGCAAAGGAAAAGAAAAGGAGAAGACTAAAGACACCGCTATTGTTGAATGCTTCCATTGTTATAAGGAAGGACATTGGAGAAGGAATTTCCCATTATACCTTTCAAGCCTAAAAGGAAATAAACATGGTGATGCTTCTACCTCTGGTATTAAAGAATCCTACGAATAGTGAATTTCTTAGCATTCAAGTCAAGAAACTGTCATGCCCTGAAAACTGTGGGGTGGTCGGCTCGGAATATGGGTGGACTCACATTCCTTAAGCCTTAAACTTATATACAAATATTAAATAATACTCATAATAACATTTGGAGCTATGCTCCACTAATGAAGACTTACCCAACCCCTAGATTTGGCCAGCAGTGATGAGAAAGTAAAAACAAACTCAACCCCTTCCCAAGCCACCTAGAAGCCGATCATAGATGAAGATCAAGGAGGAATCAATAATCTTTGAACCTAAAGCTTAATAAATTTAGTTTAGGCTAGAGAATGAAGATAAAGGACCTAAATCAAGAGAAAATCGAAAAACAATCATGGAGGGAAGAAAAATATGCCATTTGGAGCATCAAATGAAGGCACCGACAAATAGACGACGACGGACGGATGGATGGCGTCGTCAAGTGATGGAAAGGACAAAGGGATGAGGACGCTTAATAGGGCTGGGGTTTTGGATTTTATTTTTTATTTTTTGAAATCACAAGCCTCCTCTGATGCCTAAATCGTGCGTTGAAGAAAACTTCCAATGTTCAGATTTTTTTTTAACACATAAGGGCATTCTGGTAAATTCCGCAAAGCTAAGGAAAAAAAAAAATTACACATTTACTTAAGAAGGATTTGAACCTAGGACTCAAAGGACCTTTAACTATCCCCCATACCATCAAGCTACAAGCTTTATCTTGACACCCAACTACAACAGATAGTAAATGTCATGCTCTGAAAATTTAGGGGTAACTGGCATGAAATGTTAGTAAACTCACATTGCTTAAGCCTTAAACTTATAAATAAATCTTAAATACTACTCACAATATCATTAAAACCCTCAAACTAGTACAATGATCCTAAGCATGCTTAAGCCATTTTAAATTCATATACAACATTAGGAGCTCCGCTCCACCAGAACATATACACATACATATAGTCCAAAACACCAAGAAAATAATTTTTTAAACGGATTTAACTATGATTCATAACAATATGGCAATCAACTTCAATTTCTATAGTAAACAATTGTAAACATAAGTGAAACTATATATACAATATTGTTAATCAAATAAATCCATGTACGTAGTAAAACATTCGATTAAACATAATGAATTTAAATTGTAATTCCCAAACCTCATCTTTCCATAGGACCTCAATAGAACGGAATAACAAGCGTGGACACACAGTCCACGAGGGAAAATAACCAAGCACAACATAGAGGCCACGAAACAAGCGTGGACACACAGTCCACGAGAGTAAGTAACCAATCAAGCATAGCATGAGGCCACGAAACAAGCGCAGGTACAAGACCCATGAAGAACAAGCGTGAGAACAAATCCCAAGAATATCAAGCGATCTCGAGGTTAACCATGGTGCACCAAGGACTAACAATACTGCTGTTAGTAACCAGCGTTTTGTATTCAGTCCTCTCGAAAACATTTTCAAGCATGCTTGGGGGCAATTTATCAAAGCAATGAAAATTCTTCTTTCAAGATAATAAAAGCTCATATCTAATACTTCATAATAAAATACCCCAACATGAAGTTTACAAAAATCATCTCAAATACTTTCCTTTAGATTCCATTTTTGTTGACAAAACCCTTTTCAAACATCAAGAACTCGCTTACGAACATTTCAAATTACAAGACTATTTTTGCATGAAAACTTTTAAAAGATATCTCCAAAGTTTCCTTACCATTTTAGTGCATAATCATGAATTATACTATAAAGCAGTTAGATAATAATAAATAGCAATAAACAGAATCATCAATAATAAGAAAATGAAAGAAATCCAATAAACTTTTATTCGTGAAATCACACTTATAAATATGGTAATCAACATAAAAGTATGTCATGCAGTAAAAACATCATTTATAAATGATTATAATGGGGCGTTATTCACTCACCTGATGTGCTCCGCGAATATATCATTCTCTCCTTATTATCTGCCTCCAATTAGGTTTACATATCAATCCCCTAGTATCCAAAACAAAAATATAGATACTCTAATTACAATTTTGAATAAATTTCTATAACATCCCATTCCATAATAGTTCCCCCCCCCCCCCCCCCCAATAAGTCTTATCACCATCAACATCATCTTAAGCTTCATGAGCCCTTTAATATAGTAGTACCAACACTTAATATACTTGAATATGTGAATCCTCCCTATACAACATACACGTTTCAATTTAGCTTAAAGCAACCACATTGAGGTTCTTAAAATCATTTATTAGCAGTTTCCAACCACTAAACAAATACCACTATCACCTTATAAATGTTCTATAGACTACCATAAAAAACAAGCAACCTTTATCAATGTCATTTCTCGTCAATCATATTTCTACCATCAAGTTGCCCAAAAATAAACACATGCAAAGATATACCTCTTTTCTTTTTGATAATTCATCGAACTCCTTATGAGCATTATTCCACACATACAATCAGAATTCCAATCTCATATTATCACCTAAACAGCTCCAAACATCTAAATTATATCACAAATTCTCCAAAATTAAAACTAATCCTTTATCAGCACGTTTGGTATAAAATTAGAGTAAATCCATTCTCCTCTAACCCCCAAGTCTACATAAAAAATGCCAATTTCACAAATTTTCTTCTCCAATGCAATAATAAGTTCAAAACCCAAACTTTATCACCACATCAAAGGTATCCAAATTTATACCGCTATAAGTTTCTACAAGTAATCTAAACAGTGTTGATCCAACTAAGACCCCTTATAGACATTCAAACAAACACCTCATGTGCATACATGGCAAACCATAAATTATCAACCACATAACTTTCAACCATCTAACCAGCGATGAGATTTGCTGCATAAATTTCTTAACAAGACCCTTTTGCAATAGAGAAAACATTATTCAAATCCTTCTCTTTTCTTCTTTCAACAATCAGAAACATGTAGAAAATAATTACCTACTCAAATAATCCCTCTCCATCCAAGCTTTAGCTAAGAGAAGTCCTCAACCTCCACTCTACTCTTCTTGACAACAAGCTGCAGAATTAGGAGAAGAATTTCAATCCCCCACTTGAAACCCAGAATGTGTGGAACAAAACTAGAGGACCAAAGCTATTAAACCACTCACACAAAAGTGCAACATGGAGGAAGAATCAATATTCTGCACACAAATATTTATGGAAGGATCGAGGAGATAGGAGATTTCGAGCATACCCAGCAAGGCAGGGACTTACAGAATAGAGTGACAAAAGGAAAAAGAAAAATCGATAAGCCTTCAACTCTAAGTGGGAGTAACGTGTGTGGCCTCTAGTTCCTGAAATTTCTTGCTCCCCCATGCCTACAAGGCAGCGTCGCTGGCGGTGGCACAAGGGAAATGGAGGACGATCGAAGGAAGAAAACAAGAACAATGACACTGAATTTGGAGAAGAAGACTGAAGATGCATCTAGAAAACCATCCTCCTGCCTCCCTATCATATTTACCAATGGAAAAAGAAAATGGAGGAGTGAGGTTTTAGATTGGGGAAAAAGACCAAAAACCCCACATAGGATAAATGGAGTGATAAAAATTGTTAGAATATTAGGAAATAAATCAACTTTATTATTAGGATCCCTTGATTATTGTCCTCATTGATTATAGGATTCTAATTATATCAGCTTTATTAGCCTTTATTGTAATTTATCTTAGTCCCTAAGTTTCTCTTCTATCTGCCTATATAAAAGCTCCTTTGTACTCTCTTTTATTTACTGAGTTTAATAAGAGTGAATTTTATCCCTCTAAATTCAACAAAAATGTTGATGTCATTTTAGTAGTTTCAAAAATTAAGACAAAATTTTTTTTTGGGAGCTTCTAATTAATTTTTTTTTTCAATTAAACTCCTTGGTTATTACATTCCTCCCCCTAAGAAATTCAGTTCTCCGAATTTAGTTGCTTAGATGATATGATACAACATCACCACTAGGTTTACACAACTGATAATATAATATAATATTAGAATAATAGATTGAAGTAAAATAATCACAATCATTTGTCATATCATATAGGCACTCACCACCACATCCAATAAGACCAATTGACTTAAACTTTTTCTTGCTTAATCAAATTGATTGCCTAAAAAAATTAACAATGTCGCATTTTTCCTTGAAACAGAATTTCCATAACCTAACTGATATTCTTAATATATATATACACACACATAAGACAGAAACATTATAGTATTAAATACACTCATTCTCAATTATGGTCCATGAACTTATTACAACAAGAATGCTCTTTTCCTTTTACTTCAAAAATCAAGCAAAATGCCAATTTAGTCTTGAACAACATTCAAGTATCCAAGCATCATCTCTAGCAATACTAAGACCAAACTATCATATATTCTTATGTCAAAACAAACTGACAACAAAACTCACATATCTACAACAATAAAAATAAGTATTTCACGCATAATTACAACCAATTAGGAACTTTTTATGCTCTAACTAAAATAATAACTACACCATATTTTTATAAACTTTAGATCATAACCAAACAATCATCTTTCATAGTTAAATCTACTTATAAAATTTTCATTCGGAGATCATCAACTTAGGTCAGCTCACTACAATTAAGTGTTGTAAGGTGTTCATTAAGTTCATAGCTATAAGGTCCACTCGGAAGCTTATAACTCAAATGATATACGTAGTAGTTAATCTGAAGGTATAGATGCAAAGAGTGAAGAGTGAAAGCCTTCAAAATAACATAGACAAGTCATTTAATGCAACCACACCTGGTTTCATCTTCAAACAAGCTCGATTAAACATATATTTATGCTTGAAACAAGACTTAAGGTTTCACAACAATAAAAATAATATTATAATACAAAACTAAAACAAATTATCTATCATATTTAGTTTAAAGTAAAGTCCATACATTTAACAACATAATTTCTTTTAATCATTGTAAATTTAAGAGTTACTATTTCCCTATAGTAATGCAATAACAAAGTAGAAAGGAAAACAATTTCCATTTAACAAAAATCAAGATTAAATAACTTTTTTTTTTTTGGGGTTTCCTACAAGAAAAACTCGAGCATATATAGCAACAATAACAACTTTTACTAAAACCAAAAGCATGGCAGCCATCATTATACAACAAAAACAAATTTCGCAATAAAATTACTTGATGTAGCTAAAAATTTAGATTTTCTGAATAGGATAGTTCATATTTAAGCTCAAGGTGTTCAATAAAAAGTCCAAAGATGCATTTTGTAAAGGTATTTCAATATACAAAGTGATAAGGAATCAGAATTTTTATGGACCAAGACTGCTATGCAGATCAAATCCATTGCAATACAAGCACCAACATTCAACCAAATGCAGTTTCAATAGAGGAAACCAGTTTATGCATCAGATTTAAACTAAGTTTATGCTATGCACAACTAGAAATCAATCTTCTTTCAGCAAACTAGTGACCACATTTGATGTGCACCAAAAGATCACCAGAACGTCAGCAACCTATACCAAATAAGTGGGTTTGAAATTATTTAAATAGTGTTAATTGTTCCAAATTCCCAAATTGTCACAGCCAACATTCAGTGAGTGGCAATGCAGACACAAAAATGGAACCTAAAATTCTATCTACCAAAATCAAAATTCATAAATTCAGTCCTTTAAATTTTCTTATACAGTGCAACAGAAATCCCCAATTATAATTCTCCAACTGATTCAATGCATAAAGTAATGTGGCAGGGATGTACAAAGCAGAGTAATAATAGATAAACAGATTTTTGTTTCCTAGTTAGAATGCAGTGTAGCAGCTACATCCATGGAGAAGTGTGAATTACAAAAACAAATTTGGAAAAATGATTTTTTTGATTTTTTTTTTCAGCATAATTATCACCAAGACTTTCAATTTTCAAGCTACACCAACTATTACGATATAAGGGAATGCACAAGCCTAGATCAAACCAACCTTTTGCAATTTAAGAACAGACACCAAATTATCCCAGCAGCTCAAATTAAAACTAGCTAGGCACTTGTAGAAAACAATTTTTTTATTTTTGTTTCAACTTGCAGTCAAGTTTAGTAGTCACACTGGTGTTGCAGTAGGAGAACTCACATGCACCCGAGAAAAATGAACTATCTAGTGAGACAATACCTTTTTTTAAAAAAATAAAATAAAATAAAATAATAAGCAATGGTTATTATTCTCACAATTACAACTTCACAAAAATTCTAATTCTGATGTATTTGGGTAGGTAAATGAGATCTAGGAATCATAAGATGTTTTTTTTGTCACAAACAACACTTAAAGAGCATTTTGGATACACTATTTCACGTGAAAATCACCTATGTATCAGTATAGAAAAGTATCTGCAAAATGGACAACAATAAACTGACAAAGGAAAGCACCTTTGCCTAGTTTTTCTTTGAAAAAACAGCCTATATAACAATGCAAATGGACTCCAAAAATCAGAAAATTTTACAAATCAACAATACCTATAGAGATATGAATAGAGAGAAAGAGTATAAGAGATCTTAATTTAATTCTCTAGCAGACAAGGAGAAGATATTACTTTTCCATATCCAATTTCACTACGGCCTTTAGAGGGATCAGATATGCTTGCAAAGAAGCATAAAATGGTGCACATAATGCATTATATAATACTCCAAGGAAGACTTAAAAGGAACCCCAGCAGCTAAAGCCCACGTCTCATTATCAATCTCATAATATAGGATTTTGGGTTTACCATCTGAAAATGAAGTTAATCATACAACCTCCTACCCCCTTTTTTGGGGAAAAACAGCTACTGTGCCTATTGCATCTTTTGCCCACACATTGCAAAATCTGCTTGCTAGTGACTAACATCAATGCTCACCAAAGTTTTTATTTTTACATGCTAGACAGCTCTTCTGCAATCTTTTTCTCACCACCACTTTCAAGTATATGCACTAAACATCTTTAATACAATAATCAACATTTCTTGATTGAAAACTCTGGCATTCCAACAATCAACACACATAGAAAATTCCTAGCAAGACATAGTTCAAAACCACAACAAAACAAACTCAATTGCATCTTATTTCTGTTATGACAACAGGAAGAATGCTGTAGCAACAATAATTCTACCAATAAGCTTCATTTCCTATGAAAAACTACAAGGTAAACCTTAAATTTCCCATACATTATATTATTAGGATTAGCTACCATGAAGAGATTCTTAAACATGAATATATTATATTTGAATAATTTAGAAACATACTCAAGCAAATAACAATGATCACCACCAAGATCAAAGAACAAATGAACGTCACTTCTTCCTTTTTACACTTTTTAGGGAATATATTCACTCAAGTTTCATTTTAACCGACTGCATGCCCAAGGAGAATAATAAACAAACTAATCGTTTTATGAAGCTATAGCACCAAACATGCATTTAGGTAATTCGTGCACACACGTCTATTTTTCCCCTATCTTGAGTAGATGTTCTATCAAAACCCATCAGCCACTAGTCCATCTACTTGACACTCGACATATTCAAAACATTCTCATTATATAAGATAATAGAAAATTCGTTTGTTGTTGTTAAATATATACTACAAATAAATATAAAACATGTCTAACCTAGAGAAGAAAGACACAACTAAACAACCTATAAGGTCTTCAATGATGTCTCAATTATGATTATGCCCGGGTTCATAATGATAATTGAGACCTCACCAAGTATCCTTGCTCCACGTAACTATAGGAAACCTAAGCTCTGATACCAAATTGTCACCCCTAAATTTTTAGGACGTGAAAGTAAATATAGAATTAGCTTATAATAATATAATATAATTTATTTGTTTGTTTTATTTTCTAGAGCAATTACAAAAATCGAGGATGGATAATCGATCCTACCTTTGGCACTGTAGAATGGGACGCATGAATGAGATAAGATTATCTAGACTTCATCAAGATGATTATCTAGACTCCATGGATTTCGAATCTCATGTAGCTTGTGAATCTTGTTTGTCTGGAAAGACGATGAAGACCAAGCTTAAGAAGCTTGTGAGTCACGGAGCTAATGAGTTGTTAGAACTCATTCATTTAGATGTTTGTGGGCCCATGTCTACTCAGGATAGAGGAGGATGCTCCTACTTCATCACCTTCATTGATGATAAGTCAAGATTAGGATTTATGTATCTTATGAGACACAAATCCTAAGCCCTTGAAAAGTTCAAAGAGTTTAGGAATGAAGTAGAGAAACAACTTGGCAAGTTGATTAAGACACTTCGATCTGATCGAGGTAGCAAATAACAGAGTCAAGAGTTTCAATATTATCTAAGAGCGAATGAGATTCTCTCATAATTGATGGCTCCATGCACACCACATCAAAATTGTGTGTCTGAAAGGAGGAACCGAACCTTGCTAGACATGGTATGGCCAATGATGAGCGATATGAAGCTCCCAAAATCATTTTGGGGATTGGCCCTCAATATAGAGTTAGGAGCTATGAGTACTTTGTGATATTTTTTAGGCTATCCCAAGGAAACTAAGGGATACTACGTTTATTGCCTTGAGGACTACAAAGTGTTTGTGTCCAAGAATGCTACCTTCCTTGAAGAAATTCAAAAACTACAAAAACAGATAACAGAACTCGAGTCTGTTGATCAGACGTACCTCAAGTAGAAGCAGTAGAAACCCATCCTCGTAGGAATTCAAGGGCTAGTCATCCACCTGAACGATATGATTTTGTGATTGAGAATCAACAAATTGTTAAAGATGATGAACATATTTCCCACACCGAGATAGTCAAGGATGTTGACTCCTCAGAATGGCTTCAAGCCAAAGAATCTGAGATAGATTCGGTGCATGAGAACAAGGTATGGACCTTAGTTCCACCACCTGAAGGAATAGTTCCCATTGGGTGCAAGTGGGTCTTCAAAATGAAGACTGATGCAGATTGTAACATACAAACCTATAAAGCTACGTTAGTTGTGAAGGGTTATCGTTAAAGGCCAGGAGTTGACTTTGAGGAAACCTTCTCGCTTGTTGCCATGATCAAATCTATCAGCATTATGCTAGCTATAGCTGCATATCATGATTATGAGGTTTGGCAGATGAATGTTAAAACCACCTTCTTAAATGGTTTTTTTGAAGAAGAAGGTGTACATGACACAACCACATGGTTTTGAATCCATAGGCCATAAGCATATAGTATGAAAACTTCAAAAAAAAAAAAAAAAAAAAAATTTATGGCCTCAAAGAATCTTTGTTTTTATGAAATTGTTAAAAGTAACAACTTTTATCAAGAATGAAGATGAACCATGTGTTTACAAGAAGGTCAATGGGAGTGCAGTTGTTTTCCTTGTGCTTTATGTGGATGACATATTGCTCATTGGAAATGACATTCCCATGTTACAGTCCACAAAGATTTGGTTATTAGAAAACTTCACCATAAAGGATATGGGAGAGGCAGCCTATATATAGGGTATAAAGATCTATAGAGATAGGTCCAAAACGTTGTTGGGATTTTCCCAATTAACGTATATAGACAGAATGCTAAAGATGTTTAGCATGGATGGGTTGAAAAGAGGTTTTCTTCCTATCAGTTATGGCATTCACCTTTCTAAGGCTAAGTGTCCCAAGACACCAACTGAAAAAGAACTCATGGAGAGAATTCCATATGTATTAGCAATTGGATCCATCATGTAAACTTAAAGAACCAAAATTACACTTTAGCCTTTCAATTTTATTCATTTGTTTGTCTTAATGTAAAACCTATTTTATAGTTGAACCGGAAGGAGCAGTTGATTATTTCAATATATAAAGCTCTAATTATAAAAGCACTCAAACCACCATGTGTTTAACTTGTAGGCTTTGCAACTTGCTTAGAAGATGCAATAGCATTGGAATTTCCTGGAAAAACGGGTAAAAAATTATATTGGACGCTGAAAAGGAAACAATATTGTGGTCAACACTGGTACATGCAATTAATTATTCTGAACTTGTATGACACAAAGTGGTACGCGCATTGTACCGAAAAAAAAAAAGTGGTTCACGCAACGTTGTGAAGCGTAGAGACGATGACAAAGTGATCTATCTACGTTGATTTACAACCAAGCTTGAATCCTGATTCCTGATCCTCTCCTTCAATAGTTATTTCTTCATTTAGGGTCCAACCAAGCTTTGTCTTCTCTGCTTTGTTCCGCATCCCCAACAAAGATTCTAAGCCCAGCATCACATCACCCATGGATGGCCGCTCATTCCCATTATTCGCTAAGCATTTCAATGCAATCTCAGCGTATACCTCTAAGCACTCTGGCGTCATACTTTCCCTCAAGATTTGATCCACCGTTTCATAAATCTCATTCTCATCAACACGTCTTCGGAACCACTCTACAAGGTTTTGTCGTTCCCTCTCCACTGCTCGAAGAATAGGTGGCCTCCCACATAATGCCTCTAACAAGACAACCCCAAATGAGTACACGTCCGACTTATCCGTCAATATTTGTAATGTGTAGTATTCTGGATCCAAATATCCAATGCTTCCTTTCACTAATGTGCATATGTTGATGTCAGATCTCGTAATACCCGCAGGTCCTATTTTGGATAATCCAAAATCTGAAATCTTTGCCATCCAGTTTTCATCTATTAATATGTTTGTGGACTTGACGTCGCGATGGATGATTGCATGCTTTGCCCCTGTATGTAGGTAATGCAGTCCTCGCGCAGCACCTAGGCAAATTTCCAATCTTTGATTCCAAGTAAGTGGTTGGTTTTGAGAATCGTAAAGATGGTCACCAAAGGTCCCACGAGCCATGAACTCGTATACAAGGATCATCTCGTTGTCATCGTTGCAATAACCAATGAGAGATACCAAATGATGGTGACGAAGTTGAGAGAGCATTTCAATCTCAGTTTGAAACTCTTTGACCCCTTGCTATGAACCTTTTTTTAGGCGTTTGATTGCCACAAGAACTGAACAGTGGTCAATTTGGCCTTTATAGACATTGCCAAACCCTCCAATACCGATAATTAAACCATCATCGAAATTATTAGTGGCTGCTCTTACCTCGCTTATTGAAAAGCAACGACACAAATCGGATTGTAACAGTGAGGATTTGTTTGTTTTTGACGTCGATACTGATTTTGGTCCCCACTTTGAATTTCCTTCGTTGATTGCAGTTCGAGCCAATCGAAAATAAGCTAGAAAAACGAGGAGGGATAGAAGAATGAAGCCGGAAGTTGATCCCACGACTATGGAAATTACTCTACTTTTTTGTGGGTTGCGGCCAGATGCCCTCGGAGGCAATGAGGACGAAGGAAGTTGGTTGGGATTGGAACCTCCCAGATTGTGTCTGAAGTCACTTATTTTAAGAATTTCAATACCATTCAATAACACATCTCTATAACTGCTGTTTCTACTTGGGTGTGGTTGCAACTTAATTGAAATATTTAGCTTGTCGAAGCTTCCATTGATCAGTATCGACACTGCATAGTCCCTATGGACAGGAACTAGTCTCTGATTCTGAGTCCAAAACATCACATCGGCCACAGACTCCACCAAAGCATCATTTATAAAGATTTGAAAAACTCTGTCGCCAGTGTTTTCAATTTGTTCATCAAACTCACAAAAATGCAATCTTACCATATAATGAAACACCGAATCCACTTCAAATTCCCAAGTGACATTAAATTTGGATTTTTCATTCATCCCGTAGTTTCGAGCAGACATGTATACTTCATCCGGTGCAAAATAACTTTGAGAATCATTGTAGATTGGCTTTACACCTTTAAAAGCTGTCGATATACTTCGTGAGCGCTCTATCTCCAAGTACAGATTATCTGGTTCCCAATTCCGAAACATGCCAGTATCATGTTCTGGAGGGAATTTGCCTCCCGCCAACGTTGATTCTGTACACTGTCTCCAAAGCACTGTCGTTTTCGACTGCATACTGCTGGACTCCACCTTCTAGAAACATCCCCAGCAGGTTTTTGGGGTTTGTATAATAAAGAAAGGTGGGCATAGAGATAACCTCGATGCCGTTAATGAAAGCATAGGCGTTTGGACGAGACGAACTTGGCGTGAAGGTTATTCTAAGCCCTTTCCTGGGGTGAACAATGTTGACGGAGTACTCTCTTGAAATGGATGGTTCGCCGGTATAATCAGCGGTGACTGAAGCATCAAAATCTTTCAAAAGAGTGTAAGATCCTACGCTAACAGAGAAGACAGAGTTAGAGCGAATGAAACTGTGGCCGTAGGAAGCTGGGTAAAAATAGAGGCGAATAAACTTTTGGCCATCGGTCTTCATATGAAACAAGTACGAGAACTCGGAGCGAGAGAAGCGTGCAGTGTTGTAAGGGACTGTATTGATAAGTGAGTTGTCTCTTACTAATGACTTCTTGCCCTCGGAGAGTTCGACTGAAGAGAAGGTTCTAGAGTCTGTGTCTCCGGTCCACTTCCTGCCATCTATGGTAGAAGAATCTTGAGAGCTACCACAGCTGACTAAGAAATTATCATCAGGAGTGTAGGAGGTGACGCAAATGGTGAAAATGATCCGGAAGAGTAAGAGTAAAGACATGGCCGTTGTTGGTGGGTTAGCCATACTGAAGACAACGTTCTTGTTCAAGCTGCCACAGCAGTACAGTGAAGAAGTTTGCTTCTTCCAAGAGTACCTGGTTTTTTTTTTATTATTGTCTCAAAATAAATAAATTGCTACAGTTAACGTTAGAAAACGTGTATACATATTCTCCAATTGGATAATAACGTGTGTAATTTGTAAATATTTTCGGGCACATTAGTTTACTCATTCAACATTGGCATGTCCCATTTTGAAAAAGAGAGATCCAAAAATCATTAACGACCCTTGAAAAGAAAACAAAACGTTGTGAAAGAAAAGACACCTGCAAACCTTATCTCTTGTTTTTCCTTTTCATTGAAGAAAGACCTCATACTTCTATTCAAGCCTATAATCAAGTTTTGGAATAATTGTATCCAAAAAGAAAAAAAGGAAAAAAAGCTGTGGAATACTAGACGAAATGATCGGTGGCCAGTGTGCTACACTCTCATCTACGGTCTTTCAGATCTTAAGTTCGTATTGGCAACCGAGAAGGACCAGAAAAATTAAAATAAAGAATGAACAAGATAATTAGGTCCTAAATCAATAGATGCATTCCTAGGACCGATCATCGTAGAAGTATGTATGAATTGAAATCAAAATTTCCTATTCATGCATAGTCGCCACTTCTATTTAGGAAATAATCTCAATAAGACGATCGATTCTCAACAACTTTGACTAACGAGTACAATCTCACAACAATAAGCGAAACCCTAAACAATATAAGTATTCAACATTTAAGCTAGCGCCACGAGTTTTCATATCATATGAATATATCAATAAGTTTGGTAGCCTAGTAGATTATAAAAATTTAAAAAAAAAGGGGGGGGGGGGGCATGACAGAAAAATACTGTCAAAATTCATAAAAGATAAATAAATATGCTGAATTTCAATAATTCGAAAGGGACTTACTTGAAATTTTGAATTTCGGACAAATGTGAGAAATTACCTAACTACCCTTACTTTTGTTTTTTGTTTTTTTAAAATAAAAGATCATGACACACCCCTTGATGGCCGTCGGCCGCTAGAGCTTTGGCTTTGGTGACCTTTCCTACCGACGAGCTCGTGATCGGTCTTCGGAGCTTTGGTCATTGCTCTTTCTTTTTCTTTTTCTTTTGTTTTTTGTTTTGAAGTTTTCTAGTAAAATTCGTTAATATAGATACTTGAAATTTTAATATGGATACTAAAGTTATAAATAAGGCTCACCAAAGCTCGACAGTCTCACATTTTTCTAAATATTTCCAGAAAAGTAGTTAATATAAGTATTGGAGTTGTTAATATAGATAATATCCAAACCCTAAACCCTAAACCACTCTCATATATTTTTTATTATGGCTCTAGTATCTATATTAACAACTCAAGTATTTATATTGACGATTTTCTCTTGAGAAATTCAAATTTATGAGACTACCGGTTTCGGTCGACCATATTTACTAGTTACAACTTTATTATCTATATTAACAACTCTAATATCTATATTAATGACTTTTGCTTGAGAAATTTAAAAAAAAAAAAATATAAGACTGCCGGAGCTCCGTTGATCCTTATTTACAAATTTATTATCTATATTAACAACTCCAATATCTATATTAATGATTTTTGCTTAACAAAATTTAAAATAATATATGAGACTCGCTAGAGTTTCAAGAACCTTATTTACAACTTTAGTATCTATATTAATAATTCGAATATCTATATGAATGACTTTTGCTTGATAAATTTTGAGAAAAAAAAATAGATGAGACCATTGGAGCTTAGGTGAACCTATTTACAATTTATTATCTCTATTAATAACTCCAAAGATCTATATTAATAACCTTTGCTTGAGAAATTTTAAAAACTATTTGAGACCGCACAGAGCTCTAATGAATCTTATTTACAAATTTGGTATCTATATTAACAAATCTAGTATCTATATTAATGAATTTTACTTAAAAAAGGGAGCTTCGGTGATGGTCGCTATCTCCTGTCGTTGGCATTGAAGCTCCGACGGCGAAAGGGTTGTGTGATGATTTTTTTTTTTTTTTTTTTTTTTTTTTTTTAAAGGTAGTTAGGTAATTTTGTACATTTGTCCAAAACTCAAAATTCCAAATCAGTCTCTTTCAAATTATTGAAATTCAACATATATACTTATTTGTCATTTACCAATTTTGATAGTATTTTTATGTATTTTTCACTATAAAAAATGCACCACATTTCCAATTATTGAAATAAATCGTAAACGAATCAACTTTTTTTTTTTTTTTTTTTTTTTTTTAGCCATGAGATATCCTAATATCATTTATTTCACTTAGGATCCAATAACCAATAGAATCACGGGGAAAACATTTGGCAATGACCCCAAAATTAAGGGGTAATAGGTGGCTAACACCAAAAGGTGCAGGAAACATCTCTTGCTCAAAAAACACAAGGTATCTATTAAGTAGATATGAAGGGACTTGAAGCATGTCCACTTCTTGTGTGTATTCTGATTCCCACAAGAACAATTTTTGTGTTTTTGCTTTATAGATATCATCGCATACTTATATATATTGCATGGAACTAGCGGCTTTGATTAACTAGATTTTTATATTATCTTTTTTTTTTTTTTTTTTCATGTGATAACCGTAATACTTTGGTTACTGAGATTATTTTGTCATCATAGTATGTATTTTTAGGTGGCAACCATAGTATTACGATAGGGAAATTAAACAAACAAAATACAAATTTTATCTATACAAGACAATAAATGCTCTGTATTTTTGTTATTTTTTGCCTTTTAATTTATTTGGAAATATACATGTTATGCATCATGTTCAAGGGATGTATACGAACTTGCCACTGGTTAATCAATTAATGAACTTGTTGGGAATATTTTGATATAGTGGAATAATTTATTTTACCTTGAATATATGAGGTGAGAGAAGTAGAGAATAATTTCGATATAAACTGCTGATACTTGGCTATAGGGAATGAACGCTTCAATATGGAAAAATCAAATTAAGGCATGCCTGTATTGGATATTTTCAAAGAATAAATACAACATTGTTATAGTTTAGTTGAGCACTGATAAAGCAAAACTTTATACACTACTACAAAAAACCCAAAAAAATGTCCTACCTAAATAAGACCTAATTAACGTCCTTTTTTAGAGGGACGTCTTGAAGGGAGTAGTAAAAAATATTACTTTTGGCGTCCCGAACTAAATTCAGGACGCCTTACATAAGGCGTCCTGAAATTTATTCGGGACGCTTACAAAAGGCGAAATTTATTCGATGCCATATTACTTTTTTTTTTAAAAAAAAAAAACCCCCAAACCTCAGGTTCGGGGCTAATGAGTGAAGCCATCGAAGAGCAGCGTCTCGTCTCAGCAAGCAACAATTTGGGAAAACGAAGATCAGCATCTCGGCGCTCTCCACGACGGCGCAAACCTTGCTCTAAAATTATTAAATATCGGGTACCATGAAATATTAAATTTTCTTAAAATTTTAGAAATACATAACTAATTCAGTATAACTCTAAAATTACTTATTCAAAACTCTATTTTTATCTGTTGGAAAACTCTTTGATAGAAACATAAGACCTGGGTTAACATATTTTTATTTTATTAAAAAACTCTCATTTCTAAACAGTGATCTTCGCAATAATAGTTCTCAATTTTCCTGGGCCAACTTTGAAAAATCATATCTTTTAATTTGCACGTCTACAAATTATGAATTGAGACTCATTTTAAAGGAATGGATGTGTATCAAGGACGGATTTAGAGGGAGCTAGGGGTGGCCCCCACCCCCAAATCTTTTTAATATATATATATATATATTTGACTACGGCTTATTTTAATAAACCCACGCGCAAGAGAAACTTATTAATGATAACTTGCTTATTTTTTTAATCTCAATATGTAGTAGTTTTACATAATCTTGGCCTGTGTTTGGTCGTTAACTTTTGAGTTTGAAATTGTCGTACGTTAACAAAATATAAAGAGATATCTACATATATATACAAGCTTAATAAGCTAAGCTTGTTTGATTCTATTGTATTTCATCATTTGTATTTTAAAAATCCAGTTAATATAATGCTCCTCCAATCCTAAATATAAGATATATTTACCTAATTTAGATAAATTAAGGAAGTTGGTTGAGTAAATTAATTTGACATGTATTTTCTAAAACACTCTAGTCATTATCTTCCCTAATTTTTATTTATTTATTTATTTTTTATTTTTTGCTCACTATCTTCCTTGATTATTATTTACGAATATGAAAACTATGTCTTACATTTAGGATAAAAATCAACTCCATAAATATGTCTTATATTATGGATCGGAGGGAGTAATTTGTTGGATTATATATAGTTCATTCTTGGTGGATTAGGACCACCCCAAGCCACATGCAAGTGGGGCTATTATGTTATATTAGGTCAATATTGTATTTCAAATATTTTTATTTATGATATAGTATTTCTTATTTTTGCTCCCTCGTCATTAAAATTTCTGGCTCCACCACTGGTACCATACATTGAAAAATTTCATGGTGTAACTCGAACAATTACTGTGACCCTAAGCAGTCACAAAACTATGGACCAAATAAGCATATTAAGTAACGATTAGTAAAGTTTTCATGCATTTTGGCCATGATCATCACATGGCACTTACCTTGGGTTGGTGCTTATAGCTCCTATGCTCCTTCTTATGGAGGTTAGATACATGCGATCACATATTTTAATTTACATACCATACAATATAATAAACTTAAGCAATTTAAGCTAAGTGCGCGCTCATATATACACACAATTAACCACAAACATAAATTAATACAAAATAAAAATAACTAATAGTTTTCTCAAAGTCTCCACCTTTAGAACTCCTCCTCTAGCATGTTCTTCCCTTTTGAGAAACTAACTCCTACTGTTGGAGACAATTCCAACAGGACGCCTCGCTCTCTCTTAGCTAGCACATTGACCCACGAAGAGCTTAGTCTGAGACCTTTGGTATTACTAATAATTGACACGCATCAGCTTGTTGTCAAATTAAGATGAATATATAGAGACACACATGTATATATGTAGGTACATACGTCTATACTTCAATTTTATTTCTTATTTTCTAATGTCCTTAATCTAAGACCTATCTTATAATTCAAATCGAAAGAGTAGTTGATTATAATTGAATATATAAAACTCTAATTATAAAGGCACGAAGGGCAATGTGTTTGACTTTTGGGCTTTTCAACTTGCTTGAAAGATGCAGTAGCTTTGGAATATCTCAACAAAAAAGAAAAAAGGAAAAAATTATATTGGACGACGCTGGAAAGAAAACGATCTTGTGGTCAATATTTGTACATGCAATAATAACTCCGAAATTATTGGTGAATAACACAATGTCCTCACAAGTCACAACGACTTGAAATGTCAGACACGCTGACAAAGTAATCTATCTACGTTGATTTACAGGTTTCTACATTTACGTCCATCAGGAATTGAATCCTGATCCTCCTTCAACAGTTATTTCCTCATTTGGGGTCCCTCCAAGCTTTGTCTTCTCTGCCTTGTTCAGCATCTCCAACAAAGATTCTAAGCCCAGCATCACATCAACTATGGATGGCCGTTCATTCCCATTATTAGCTAAGCATTTCAATGCAATCTCAGTGTATACCTCTAAGCACTCTGGCGTCATACTTTCCCTCAAGATTGGATCCACCGTTTCGTAAATCACATTCTCATGGACACTTCTTCGAAACCACTTATTCATGGGGGAAAAGGGAAAAGAAATGAATTTCCAATGAAGCCTTTTTTTTGGGTGATTTGATGCCTTTCCTTGGTTGGTTGGTTGGTGTGGCTGAAGAACCTTTGGCCTAGTGGCATCAAATGTGCCCTTTGTGACGAAGTTGAGAGAGCAGTTCAATTTCAGTTTGGAACTCCTTGAGCCCTTGTTGTGAACCTTGTTTGAGTCGTATGATTGCCACAACTGAACCTTTGTCAATGTGCCCTTTATAGACATTACCAAATCCTCCAACTCCTATAATTAAACTATCATCAAAATTATTAGTGGCAGCTTTTACCTCGCCTATGGAAAAGCTCCGACACAAATTGGATGGTAACAGTGAGGATTTGTTTGTTTTTGAAGTCGACACTAGTTCAAGTCCCCATTGTGAATTTCCTTCGTTGATAGCTCTAGCCAATCTACAAAAAATCAGAAAAATGATAGAGATAGTAAAATGAAGCCGAAGGCTGAGCCCACAACTATGGAAATTACTCTCATGTTTGGTCGGTTCTTGTCCAATGCCTTTGGAAGCAGTACTGGGGGACAATGAGGTTGATCGGGATTGGAACCTCCGAGATTGTTTCTGATGTCACTTATTTTAAGAATCTCAATACCATTCAATAACACATCTCTGTAAGAACTTCTTGCAGTTGGGTGTGGTAGCAACTTAATTGAAAGATTGAGCTTCTTGAAGCTTCCACTGATCGGCATCCACACTGCATAGTCCCTATGGACAGGAACTAGTATCGGATTCTGAGTCCACAACATCACATCGGCCTCAGACTCAACCAAAGCATCATTTATAAAGATTTGAAAAACCCTATCTCCAGCTTTTTCAATGTGTTCATCAAACTCACAAAATGCAATCTCACCATATAATAAAACACCGAATCCACTTCAAATTCCCAAGTGACATTAAATTTGGATGTTTCTTTCATCCCATAGTTTCGGGCAGTCATGTATACTTCATCAGGTGCAAAATAATTTTGATCATATCTGTAGGTTAGGTTTAAAGCAAAAGCTGATGAAATACTTTCTAAGCGCTCCCCACTCTCCAAGTAGGCAATATCTTGGTCCCAAAAACGAAACATGCCAGTATCACTTTCGGGAGGGATCTGCCTCCCACCAACGTTGATTCTGTACACAGTCTCAAGAGCTCTATTAATTTTCACCGGATACTGTTGGGTCCCGTCATTTAGCAGCATAGACTGATGGTCATCAGGCTTGGTGTAGTAAAGAAAAGTGGGCATAGAGACTAATTCAATCCCATTAACAAAAGCATAGGCGTTTGTATGAGGTGGACTGGGCGTGAAGGTTATGAAAATCCCCTCACTGGGATCACAAATGCTGATGCAGTACTCTCGTAAAATGGTTTCTTCAGCAGCGTCATCGGCCGTGACTGAAGCATTGAAGTCTTTCAAAAGAGTGTGAGATCCAACTCTGACGGAGAAGACAGAGTCGGAACGTAGGAAGTTGAGGTCATAGGAATATGGGAAAAAGTAAAAGCGAATATACTTTTGGCCCTGGGCCTTCAAAGGAAACAAGTAGGAGAATTCGGAGCGAGAGAGGCGTGCGGTGTCATAAGGGATTGGTTTGCCAAGTCCTTTGGCACCTCCCAATGAGTTGCTGCTGTTAGAGAATTCAACCGGAGAGTATTGTACAGAGTCCATGTCTCCGATCCAGTGCCGGCCACCTAGAGGAGAATTGCCGGAGCTGCCGCAGTTGACTAAGAAATTATCAACTGGAGTGTATGAGGTGACGCTAGAAGTGAAATGGATTTGTAAGAATGAAAGAAGAGATATGGAGATTGCTGGAGGGTTAGTCATAGTGAAGACTAAGTTATCATTCAAGCTCCGCACAGCAGTTACAGTGAAGAAGCGATTACAGTGAAGAAGCTAAACCTCTGACAGAGAAACCATGTCGAGAAAGCTAGCTTCTTTCAAGAGTGTACATTGTTCTTTTTATTACTATTTCTCAAAAAAATCATAGCTACAGACTACAGTTACGTTAGATGGGTGTATTGAAAAGTAAACAACTTGTAGTAATTTGTAAGTAGTTTTCAGCCATAGAAGTTTACTCATCTTCAACAATGGCAACTCCGGGGAAAAAACAAAAATCATTATCAACCCTTGAAAAGGAAACAAAAACTTGTGGAAGTGTGACACCCTCTGATATTCCAATAATTATCAGAGTAAAAACGCACACCACAAATGGGTTATCAGAATACTAATAGAAATAGCATTAATGTACTAATACAAAAATTTAATTTGATTATAATACAGGAGTGTCCCAGGGTTTATATACACATTGCAGATAGTGAAAAATTAAACGTTGTCATCCTTTGATTCTTCAGTATTCCCTCTACTGGTTCGACTTCAAGCAACCTTCTCTGTGCAACACTTCTTTCCAGTGCTTACCTCCCTACTGGTTGGTAGTGGAGGGTGAGATTTAGAGGAATCTCAGTACGTAGCAAACAATACCAAATAATGCATATAAGATGAATGCTAGTGTATGAAATGCTTGCCTTGCATAGGCTCATGTTAACATAATGACATTTCTGCAAGCTCAATACTTCATGTATCATACTCATGGCCATAGCATAATCAGAAACAGAGCTTCAGTCATTCAAGTATGTTACACATAGTCAAGCATGCATAGCTATCATACATATAAACATAAGCAATTATATCAAATACATGCAAGTAGGGTAAATCCACTACCTTAAGGACTACTGTCCTTCCTCGATTTTCTCTTTCACCAACCTTCGACGTTGCTTGAAATTCCTTCCTTCTCCCTATGACCCTAAGGACATAACTATATCTTTAGAACCAGGGAAAATGAACGCCTAACAAAGTTGTCTTATGACAATTTTTGCCCCTAAATTCCTTATTTTCGGACTTGTACAATTTTCCTAGGGCTTTTATTGAACTCGAGAATTCATATTTAATTGAAAAAAAAAGATCCAATTGGGGTGGTTCCAAAAGCCACGTGACCCTTAACATGTCAACTTTCAAGGAAAAATACCACCATCAGCCAAATAGGTACGTATCATTCCCAGAATTATTAAATCTTTTTACTATCCAGATTGTACTGCCAAACACTGAGGTTAGTTTGTAAAATTCATAACTCTTTGTACAGAGCTCCAACAAGTACAAACTACCTATAAAAATAAAGCTCTTTATGTCTGCTACAAATCTGGAAAGTTTCATAGCTTTCGGACCTAATTTACTTGGTGGAAAACTATCCACACAAGTTCATTGCCACTAAAAATCTTAAACTGGCAGTTTTAGAATTTTTGATTAACTCTATCATTTTATGTTCCAAATGACCTTCGAACTCATTAATTGTCCCTTAAACATGTTTTAAACCCTTTTTAGACATTTGGGAAGAACTTCTCGGTTTGTGGTTTCCAATTCACAAAGAAGACAAGGAGAAATTACCATTAATCATCAACAAGCCCATACGAGTCCACATTATATCCAAATATCTTATGTGCTCATAGCTCTATTAGAGGTATGAGTGATAGGGCAAAAATTTATAGCTTACAACTCTACAAGTATATGGGTCATATCAAGTAATAAAGTGATAAGAAAAGTATTGTTCCCTTATAGGTATATATTTTAGAATTAAATAAGTATAGATTCTGAGACATATATTGGAATGAATTTATTAATATTTTATACTTATTTAATTATCTTTTATATATTTTTCTATCATTTAATTAAATATAGGATAAAAGGATATTTTGAAATAAAATCTAATTATATCCTATTTTACTGTACATGAGATATTATATAAAGAAAAAGATAAAAAGGAACCAGATTATATATATATATATATATATATATATATATAAAAGGAGAAAAAGCATCGGCGCAAGCTGCCATATGAGTTCACATTTGGTGCCCATTCTTATGTGCCCAATTATGTACTCATACCTCTATTAGAGGTATGAGCATATTTTTTTTAATTTTTTAATATATTGTATTTATTTAGATTTAAATTATATCTTTGCTTTACGGAATTTTTTTGCACCCGATATCTCAAATTAATTAGTTTCCATGATACGGTGTTACGGATAAATGCGGGATTAGAAACTAATTAATTTGAGATCGGGTGCAAAAAAATTCCAGAAAATAGCATATAATTTAAATCTAAATAAATACAATGTATAAAAAAATAAAAAAAAAAAAAAAATATGCTCATACCTCTAATAGAGATATGAGCACCTAATTGGGCACATAAGAATAGGCACCTAATGTGCACCCGCTGGCATATACGTCAATCCCGTATGATCTATTATCTGGAATATAATATATCATGATTAATGAAAAGAAGATGTGGACCCCACCGTATGCTAAAAAAGATAAAAGCAATGGAGTCAAGAAATGGATCACATATCTGAATCAATTTTGGATCACGTGGGAAGTAAGAGACGTGGCCCAAAAAGAATGAAAATAGAGGAATAAAATAAAAACTCCCACGGCCAAGTAATATATAAGGAGAGTCGGAAAGCTAAATCAGATATCAGAGGGACGGGAATCGCGAAATCAAGAGACGCAGGACGCAAAACGAGAAGGGAGGCTGGATAGTAGTGGCTGAGTAGGAGAGGCGTTTTGGTTATCTTCATCATCCTCATGGAAGGACGAGAAGACTATGGAGGCGACGGAGAAATTTTCTTTCCTCTCTCTCTTTTTATTCTTTAAACCTGAATTCTTATCTTTATCTTTTGATTGTGGATTTTATTAGAGCCATGTGTGGCTAAATTTTCTTTTCAATCTAGAGGATCTATGAACTTGTTTGAGCCTTAGAGATTATGCCCATGAATTATTTTTGATTAATTTTATGTCAGTTTATTTAATCTTGTCTTATTGTTATTGCTTCTTGATTGGCCATCACTGAACATGTTTTGGGGATTTAGGATTGAACTTGGAAGAGGGAATTTTAAATTGACCATTATATTAAATACTGTGGAACTAGATTTTGATCTAATTTGCTTCTAGGATAGGCATATACCTAGAAGCTCCGCATAATCAAATTAGAGTTAGCCCGATCTAAAACGCATTTTATTTATTTGTGTGAAGCATTACATAATTAATTAAGGTAGGTATATAAATGGACCGGAAGACATTTATAGACATTAATATTCTAGATTAGCTGATTAGGTTAAGTCAAAATTAATTTAGTGGGGATAAAATCTAAGAAACAAATAAGGGATTAGTGACTCTAGGTTGGTCATTCAATTAGTGTGGTAGTTTACATATTTTAATTTTAGTTTTAATTTCTTTTCTCTTAATTAAATTCAATCTGGTTTGCTCAACTTAAGCGAAATTGTGAAATTAATGCTTAATTGAAATTGTGGGTACTAAGTCCTCATGGGAAGGATACTTTACTTAATCTTTATTACTTATAGGCCCGTGCACTTGCGGAGTCTATAGGCTATAAAGTTTTGCCCTATCATTCACACGAGAACTTAGTATCACAAACTTTAGTTAAGCACTAATTTTACACTTTATTTAAGCCGAGCAAAACAAATTGAATTTAATTAAGAGAAAAGAAATTAAAACTAAAATTAAAATAAACAAACTACTACACTAATCGAACGAGTCACTAATCCCTTATTTGTTTCTTTGATTTTATCCTCACTAAATTAATTTTGACTTAACTTACTCAGCTAATCTAGAGTATTAGTGTCTATAAATGCCTTCCGATCCATTTATATACCTGCTTTAATTAATTATGTAATGTCTCACACAACTAAATAAGATGCATTTTAGATCGGTCTCACTCTAATTTGATTATGCGGAGCTTCTAGGTATATGCCTATCCTAGACGCAAATTGGATTAAAATCTAATTTCACATTAATTAATCTCAAGGTCAATTTAAGATTATCTCTTCCAAGTTCAACCCTAAATCCCCAAAACATGCTCAATCACTAATGCAAAAAAAGGGCTTTTAAGACCGGGCAAAAGAGGTATCGTAAGACTAGACTAGCGAACGGTCTTGTTCCATCCGGTATTAAAAGTCTAACATTTAAGACTGACTCGAACCGGTCTTAAATAAATTCTTTTAGACCAGACATTTAAAACATTGGGTCTTAAAAGTTGTACTAAATAAACCTGAAATATTTTTTGTTCGGTCCTAAAACTCAACTTTTAAGACCGGCTAAAAACTAGGCCGCTCTTAAAAGATCAGAATTTTAAGACCGGACAAACTCGATACGGTCTAAAAAATAGCGGCTTCTAAGACCGACGACTAATTATATGCGGTCTTAAAAGACTTAATTTCAAGACTGGATGATAAATAAATCCGGTCTTAAAAATCGAACTTTTTTAGACCAGACGTATAAACATACCGGTCTTAAAAGACCAACTTTTAAGACCGGCTTAATATGAAATGTGCGAGACTTTTAAGACCGGATATATAAATACATCCGGTCTTAAGAGTTGAACATTTAAGACCAACGTATTTATTTCGGGGGTCTAAATTTTCCTGAATTTTTCCCTTCGTTTCTTTCGATTATATTACACACAAATCCACCACCCAATCCAAAGACATAAAAGTCGATACTTTAAGCTACAAGATATGAACAATTATGAATAAATTGAATTGGGAAAAAGAATACAAATATTATTCACCACGAGTTATGTGCCCTTTACTTAATGATTATACTATGACTACAACACCTAAATTAATTAATACAATAAGATGACTTACTTACAAATACAATAAGTTACAAATACAACATACATGCCCAAAATAATATTCACCATGCCTTCATCTGATTCCCACCCAACAACGTAATAACATCATCTTTTATACACTAGTGCAAAAAAGGCTTTTAAGACTGGACAAAAGGGGGTTGTAAGACCGGACATGCGACCGGCCTTGTTCCAGCCGGTATTAAAAGTCTACCATTTATGACCGTACTCGAACCGGTCTTAAAGAAACTCTTTTAAGACCGGACATTTAAAAACTTGGGTCTTAAAAGTTGTACTAAATGAAGCCGAAATATTTTTTGTTTGGTCCTAAAGCTCAACTTTTAAGACCGGCCAAAAAATAGGCCGCTCTTAAAAGATCGGAATTATAAGACCGAACAAGACACATACGGTCTGAAAAATAGCGGCTTCAAAGACCAGACGACTAATTATACACGGTCTTAAAAGACTGACTTTCAAGAGTGGATGATAAATACATCCGGTCTTAAAGATTTTGATTTAATACCGGATGTCTAAATATACCAGTCTTAAAAGACCAACTTTTAAGACCAAATTTAATATCAAAACTCAAAAGTAGTCATGACCTTTAAGACCAATCATATAATTACATCCGGTCTTAACAAGTGAACATTTAAGACCGGCTTATTATTTCCGGTCTAAATTTTCCCGAATTTTTCCCTCGCTTGTTCTTCCTGATTATATATATTCACAAATCCACCACCCAATCCAACACATAAAAGTCGATACTTTAAGCTACAAGCTATAAACAATTATTTGAATAAATTGAATTGGAAAAAGAATACAAATATTATTCACCATGAGCTATTTGGCCTCTTAATTAATGATTACTATGACTACAACACCTAAATTAATTCATACAATAAGATAACTTACTTACAAATACAATAAGCACTACTACAAAATACTTAAAAGACGACCTAAAAAAGACCCAATTAACGTCCTTATTCTTAGGGACGTTGGGGAGAGTGTAGTAGTATATTTCCATATGAGGAGACTGAAATGGGTTCAGTCGCCTCATATGAGGCGACTGAAAGAAGTTCAGGTCGCCTCATATGAGTATGAGGCGACTGAAATGGTTTAAGGTCGCCTCATATGAGGCGACTGAAACCTTTTCAGGTCGCCTCATTTCTCATATCAGGCGACCTGAAACCTTTTCAGGTCGCCTTATTTCAAGACCTGGGTTCATATGTGGCCTCATATGAGGCGACATGAAATGGTTTCAGTCGCCTCATTTCTCATATGAGGCGACTTGAAACTTTTCGTCGTCGCCTTATTTCACGATATGAGGCGACCGGAAATGGTTTCGTGTCGCCTCATTGCTCATATTAGGCGACTTGAAACCTTTTCGGTCGCCTTATTTCCCATATGGGGCGACTGAAACAATTTCGAGTCGCTTATTATCACCCAAAGACGCCCGAAATAGTTTCAGGTCGCCTTAATGTATTTTTTTTTTTAAAAAAAATGCGCTTGCTGTGTTGTTTGGCCAATTTGCTGCAAATGCTTCACAAAATAATTAAGCGCATATTATATTATGTATGTGCATTCCATATATCAAGAATACCGTGGTTCAATAAGAAAATTGTAAAAGTGACTTCAACAAAAGAATTGGCTCCACATACAAGAGAAACTTTCAAAGAACTTCAACAACAGAATATAAGAAGGCAAGTTCAGGAAAGTCACTTAAGAAGGCAGTCAGAAACTTTCAGCAACTTCAACAACAGAAAAGAAAGAATGTATGACCTAGATTTTGGTTACTAAACTAGACCAAAAACAACAAACAAAGCACCACCATGACAACAATTTTTTCTCACATTTGGAGGCAATTAATCTCCAAAATTTCACAACAAATTTCACAATTTAATGCGGCAATTAGATAGCATCAACATTCCCTTCAATTGGCAAATAACACCGATATGCGACAAAAGGCAAATATATATAGCGAAATGACTTTTGAACACGAAGCTTAACAAATTTCAAGGTTTCAAATAAAGTGAATGAGAGCCACCTTTAAATCACAAGGTACCACACAAGCGAATCAAACCCTCCCAAGCAAAAACCCCACATAAAACTTGCAAAGAAATCGCTTATGATGGTATGATTCAACAAAATTCTCAAGTCTTGGTTATTGGAAAATCAAATGCGAAGGTGTAATGGCAAAATCAAACCTCATATGACAAGATCTATTTCCAAATTAAACAAGTGATCTAACCTCATATTCACAAGCAATTATAGTGGCAAATTCAAGAGCAACACCAATAATTTACAGAAACCGATGTCATCACAGCTTAATAAGTTTGACAATGACAATCACCCTAACAAGTAATGACTTGCCTATATATTCACATTGAGCCATGTTCAAGAAGATATCTAGCCATCATGTCTCGAATCGAATCGATGTCATCCCGTGAGTACGGATCCTCGCATTTTAAAAAAAAGTAAATTGGAAAACAAGGTATAATTAACAACCAAGTACCACAACAAAAAATATCATCATTTGAGGATCACGGAGCATTACGTACATTTTGCAAGCCGGTAGAGTACGTCCGGCGGAAACGATAGATTGCATCCAATTGATAACGTAGTATCCGCACTCGGTGTGGCCTGGTTGGTGATGGCACTATAAATAAAAAACAAATTGTTAAACAAAGCTACTACGTGTCTCGAGAAAAAACTTGAATTGAAACTACTTACCTTAGGATAAAACCACTTCGGTCCACCCCGCTCCCGTGCTCCGGAATCTGTCTATATGTCCTAAGACCACTATCATTAAAATGGAAATTAACAAACATGAAAACAATTCATTTAAAAAAAGAATCGATGATTTAGACAAAAATTTACTTACTCGGCAAACATGGTTTTGATATCCTCGGTTGGCACGCCACCTATGGAATCGAACCAATAACATGCGTTCTTGGCGGGACAAACAACGCACGGGTCCAATGAGCACTACAACATATACATATTAATATTAAACTAAGATAAAAAAGTATTTTTTCCTTAAAAATCTTATATAGACAAAAAAAATACGCACCCTTCATGTATTGGCGCTAGATAACAAGACGATTTTATGTCGCCCATTGTTAAACCAACATAAATGGCCCTCCTGGCTAAGATATTGCGAGCCGAAGCTGTGGATCCAGGACATAAGAATCCATACGAATCCAATAGGTCTCCCTTTTTGCAGATGTCGTGGCGAGACACTACGATCGAAATAAAATGATAAGTGTTGTTGAATATATTAAACAAAAAAAGAGTATTGACATAATTAAAGGGTAAAAAAAACTTACAAGATTGCAAGTTGAAGCCACTTGTATATCTAAACAGTCCATTTGCATAAACTCGTCAAATCTTTCCCGTCAATTGATATCGGATATGTCTTGTCGCACCGACAATGCCCGAGGCATCTCGCAAGCCGATAGAGACGATGTCCCGGTAGAGCTCTCGCGGCGTTGATAAGTATGGAAATCTGCCCGCGACTTGTTCATGCTATGAAAACATAATAAACAAATTATGAGTGGGTTAGCAATGAAAATCAATCTTAAACCCTACTCATCGTCAATCGATAATGTATTTCTTACCATTGGAGGTGTCGTCCCCACCTCAATAAGATGATGCGGCCAAAGGATGAACGATGTGGTGGCGGCGTCTAGCGTGCGAACCTCCTCATCAACAATAGGGATGGCGGTCTTTTCTTCCCCCTCTCGCACACTTGTCGAGTCACCCTACGTTGGTCTTGTGGAATTTGCATATGGTGGTGTGTGGTTTGTTCGGGTAAACAAGACCATCTGCAACAATCCGCCGGTGTGGGTCATCCAAATATAGGCGGCAGGGTTGTCCCCCCTGTGGAGTGTGAGAAGGCTCGCCAGGCTCGTCAATAAGTACATCTGGAGAGTGATGAGAAGGTTCGCCAATAGGTACGTCTGGAGCGTGAAAACTTTCCTTGCTGCTTGGGAAGGCCGGGGATTCCTCGTTTGAAGGTTGCGTTACCTTCCCTTGTATCATCTCCCTCATTTCACCCCGTAGTTGTGCCATAACCTCATCTACGAGGGACGCTCGAATTTTGGCTACAAGCTGAGGACTAGGGTTGTCATCGTCATGCGAACAACTCGAACGCCGTCCAAAGTATTTCGCGACACTAACTCCCCTCGGCTCCCCACGAACAAAGATCAAGGTAATCGGGCTTCCCAATCGCCGTGGACAAAATGTCCATCCGTGTACCCGGCGTGAATGAACCTTGGCTGCTTTGCTGCTCAAGCACATCCTGTATCATAGGATTTTTCATAAATATTAACTAATTAAACTCTAAAAATATGAAACAACTGAAGCTATTTAATACTTCTAATTTAACTACTTACAATCTTTGAAGCAACCTCAGCCACATCTTCATTTATGTATTTCTCGCCCTTCTTCCTCGCAGCTATCCATTTTTTGTGGCGAGGAGGACGATCAGGGGCCCGGATAACGGTGGAAGGATCGGATTGCGCAGCTTCCTTCATTCTCTCGCAACTCTTCTTCCATCGGCCTCCGTTCAAGCTTCTTATAGCCACCCCTAGACATGCAATGCGGATACTTATTTCTCGCTTGCCTCTCCCTATTGGCCCGACTTTTTCCCCGTGACACGAAAACAAATAAAACTGAGCCTTCAATATTGTCAAATAGATTCAAATAAAAGATAAGATATGAAAGAAATTTTACAAGAAATTCGGGATTCCGCGTGACGCCACAAACTCCCTCCAAATCCTCCGGACTAATGTAATCATAGTCCCGACATGGGTCCTTGTCCCTCTTTGCCCCTCGAATATACTTTCTAGTGAGCTTGTTCTTAAAGTCTTTCCAACGTATACGAACCTCGCCCATCCAATGCTTGTACATGGCCTTATTGTTAGGCACATCATACGTTTGCTTTTGCAAGGTAAAAGAGAAGATATGAAAGAAATCAAGTGATAAAACTAAAGATACAAATGCATAAGATATCGAAAGTGAGATACCAAAAGTTGTGCCCAGATCAACTCCTTCGTTTTAGTAGGAACCAACTTCCAATGAGAGAATACAATGCGAACTTTGCTTCGAGCCGATAGCCTACGTAGCTAATGAAGTTGTCCTCCTCTGACCAATTGGATTCATATTGGCATCGAACTCCACATGCAGCCTCTTTTTCTGACATCCACGACGTGCAATTAACGCACCCATATGTGTGCTACCTCTACCCTTTCTCCCCATCGGTACATCATTCCCACCATCACTCGATGACTCGTCGATCTAGACATATTCCTGTTCATCAAAGACAAATCAATAATGTTAGATAGGGTTATTATTAAATAATAAACAAATGAATAAAATGAACTAACATGTTAAACCCGTACAAAAATAACATAGGACTTTTTCATAACTTAAGACCTTACTTTATATGGTTTCCCATATTCCTTCGAATGATCCTTCCTTGGAGCATATTCTTCATCATCTACCAATTCTACTTCACGTGTTGTAGGTGGATTTGTTGTGAAAGGGAGTGTATCGTCCAGGTTCAAGGATTCTTCACCATACGTCTGTTTTTTACTTTGAAGTACAATGGACATTTTGTTATTTGCGGGGTCTCGTAACATAAAACACTTGTTTCGCCCGGCTTGCTAGAATGAATGGCTCGTCTCTATGACCAAGTCTTTGAAGATCAACCGAGACAAATCCAAATTTAGGATCTATTACAACAAAGCATTATTGTTAACCCACTTGCATTTAAATAAAGCAACTTTGAACTTGGTGTAGCTCATCTCCCATATTTCTTCAATAACTCCATAATAGGTCATAGATGCTAACACCGGGTTTTTGTCTTTCGAACTCGAAAAGTGCATGGATTCAGCTTCAACCATCACCCCCTGTTTTGCACAGAACTCCTGTCATCTTGGTCTTTTGTGTAGAAAGAATATCCGTTGATATCATAACCTGTCCAAGTGATGACCCGATAAGAAGGCCCCCGAGGCTAACCACTCGATTGTAGCCGACACACCGGTCTCGTGCAATACCTTCTCCTCGAACCACTTTATAAATGTCTTCTTTTGCTCATTAGCTATCTCGCATGTCATTCTTCCTTGGATTCATATTCTTCAAACTCTTTCTCGTGTTCATCAATGTATGGTTGAACTTCTTCCGTATTATTCAAGATGTACAGGTGTGCTTGCAACACCTCCGCACGAAGCATATTCTTCAGTTTGATTCCTCGAGTTCCCTCACTTATCCCCTTATCATGCCGAGATTGTAACGTCGCCCCGATAGATAATCTTTACGTAACTCCATAGCCTCTTCCACTACATATCTCTCAACGATTGAGGCTTCCTAGATAAGGATTTTTAGAATACCCTTTTAAGATCTTCATGTATCGCTCGAAAGGGTACATCCACCTTAGGTAAACGGACCGAGCCTTACCTCCCTTACCAAGTGCGCTATCGTGTGCACCATTACATCGAAAAATGCGGGAGGAAAATGCATCTCTAGTTGGGACAAAATAATATAACCCTCGTTTTCCAATTCATCCAACTTTTCAATGTCAATGACTTTGTTACATATAGCATTAAAGAAAATACACAATTTTGTTATAGTGGTCCGCACTTCATCTTTCATAATGCCCCTAATAGCTACCGGTAATAGTTGTTGCATCAACACATGATAATCATGAGACTTCATTCCCACTAACTTCAAATCGTCCATTGAAACACACCTTCTCAAATTTGAAGAATATCCTTGTGGAACCTTAATGTCATATAGACACCCACACAAACTTTTTTCTCCGCTTTTGATAGTGTATGAGCCGCCGGCTCCATGTATGCCCTCTTACCATCTTCCGTTACTCGTGGATGTAACCGTTCTCTTATTCCCATATCAACCAGGTCTAGTCTCGCACTAATTCCATCCTTAGTCTTCCCTGGTATGTGCAAAAGAGTACTTGACAAGGCTATCGCAAACATTTTTTTCCACATGCATCACATCAAGACCGTGTCTCACATCAAGACTACGCCAATATGGAAGATCAAAGAAAATTGATCTCTTCTTCCATATATTCTTCTCACCCGCAATCCTTTTCGTTTACCCAATGTGACATTGATATGCATCACCCGACTATAGACTTCCTCTCCGGTTAATGCCTTTGGAGCCGTTCTATGCTCCGGTAAGCCGTTAAAACGCTTTCTTAACTTACGATATGGGTGGAACCGATCAAGAAACCTCCTGTGACCGAGGTAGACCGTTTTTTTTCCATGCTTTAATTGCTGGAAGTTTGTGTCAGCTTCACATATTGGACATGCTTTATGCCCCTTCACACTGTACCCGCACAAATTTCCGTATGCGGGAAAGTCGTTGATCGTGGTAAAAATCATTGCACGCAACTTGAAGGACTCCTTCTTATATGCATCAAACACATCTACGCCTTCCTCCCACAATTTCTTCAAATCCTCAACCAAGGGCGCCAAGTACACATCGATATTGTTCCCGGGCTGTTTTGGTCCAGAAATCATCATAGAGAGCATCACATACTTGCGTTTCATACATAGCCAGGGAGGTAAGTTGTATATTACAAGGAGAACCGGCCATGCACTATGGGTGCTGCTAAGAGTCCGATACGGATTGAAGCCATCTGTACAAAGCCCCAGACGAAGGTTTCTTGGCTCACTGCCAAATTGAGGGAACATTTCGTCTATTTTCTTCCATTGCAGAGAGTCAGCCGGGTGCCGTAGATATTTTCCATCGGATATTCTCTCATCAGAATGCCACCTCAACTTCTTTGCTGTTGCTTCACTAGTAAACGACGCTTAAACCGAGGAATTATGGGAAGATACCACAACGCCTTCAAAGGTTGCCTTTTTTTTGTGTGATCTCCGAACCACCACCTTTCTTCACTTTGTATCGTGAAGTTTTACACTTCGGACAATTACTAAGGTCTTCATACTCATTTCTGTACAATATGCAGTCATTAGGGCAACCTGTGTATCTTTTTATACTCCATACCCATCGTAGATAAGATTTTCTTGGCCTCATACAAACGATTTGGAAGTACATTATTATCTCGGCAACATATCACACAACAATTCAAGCAACGTCGTGAAACCGCTATCGGTCCACCCACATGTTGCCTTTAAGTTGACCAAATGTAAGGTCCCAGTCAACCGTGTATACTTAGTACACCCAGGGAACAAAGGTGTCTCTCGCATCACTCCGCACGCTATCATATTCATGCGGTTGTGCAAAGGATTCGACCTCAACATCATGAATCATTCTCTCCATTCCATCATCATCTACCTCAACTTCATTTTCGTAGGATGCACTTTGGGAGTTACCTCCTCACCATGCCATATCCACGTTGTGTATCGAAGGTTTATTCCATCACAAATTAGGTGGTCCCTTATATCAGCAATATCCCTTCGAACCCCATTTAAACAATTAACACATGGACAATAGTACATCCCATTTTTTGTAGCCACATTCCTTCTAGCAAATTCAATAAACTCTTCCACCCCATTCTCATATTCTTCACTAGTTCTCAAAGCATTCATCCAACTATGAACCATTTTCTTATCACCTAAGACATTTCCAACAACAAATCAAGTTCATAACAATTTCAATAACGACATGGTTTTTTCTCAATCTTGTAAAATAAAATTCGGCATTTCCCCTCAACAGTGAGACATCCCAAAATTTCAACAACAAACCATTTCAACTTAATTCAACAAAACTTACTAACTAAGGCAATTTAGAAAATATCAGCTATTAAATCCAATAATTTCATCAATACAAAAAACTAAAATATATCTAAGTTGTCTAAGTCATAAACTATAAATTATGGACATCTAAGCATCATTATCCATACTACAAAGATTACCTAGTTCAATGCACATCAACAACAAAACAATATTTAACTATAATTACCTCAACTTTAAATTCCTCTCCTTGAAATTTATTTGCTCTAGTCAACCTAAAGACAACAACAATAAAGACAACATTAGAATTATTCAAACTAACATTGAACTTAGGATATAACATATGAGAGGGAATAATTGTATGACAAAAGCAACATGATTAAAAATACCTACCCTAGGACCCCTCAAGCTCTTGTGGGTTGTTGTCGTGGCCAAGTCACAAACAAGTAGTCGGTATAAGATCAATATTTATCAACTAAATCCCCCAACACCGATTTGTTCCATTTCCTTGCAATAAAACAACCATTACAAAAGCATGAGAAGAAAGCATGGATATGGCATGGTGAGGAAGTAACAAGTCTATTATTGAAGTAACAAGTCTACCAAATTAAAGTGGTGTGTTTTGAAACTAAAAGCAACATGAACACAAATAAAACTAAATACTATGTAGACTTACCCTAATTTTGCAAGACTCATAGACCCTTTTTATTTTTAAGAAAAATTGGTGTGTTTTGAAAAAGAGGGAAGATTTAAGGGTAGATTCCATGAAGCTATGCAGAAGTATTGTCTTGCCAAGCAAAACCTTGGAGAAATTCCATCCTCCCAAAGTAGAAAGCTTCTTTTAGCATGCTCACTTAATTTGATGTCTTGTTACCTGAAGACAGGGCAGTATGATGAATGTGTAAAAGAAGGTTCTGAGGTTTTGGCTTATGATGCTAAAAATCTTAAAGCTCTTTATCGAAGAGGTCAAGCGTATAAGGATCTTGGTCTACTAAAGGATGCTGATGGTGATTTGAGCATGGCATGTGAAGTTTGCCCTGATGATGATACAGTTTCGAATGTGAAAGCGAATGCTTGCTAGTGATGATTCAACAAATAGAGGGAATGCATCTAATGGACAGTCCAGTCAAGACTAGTATGAAGATCACTGCCATATATTCTTCTCAAGTGCAAATTTGTAGACATACTGACAAAGGGCTTGGGAATAGAAGCTCACAAGTATTTGCCTAGCAAGTTAGGTGCCATATGACATACAGCCCTAACTTGAGGGGGAGTGTTAGTATGAGTGAATAGTAAGTGAAGTAATTAGTATTGTAGTATTGTGTCTTTGTGTATTAAACCCATACAGGAAGTATACAAGAGAGTGTGTGTGGTCTGTGCCTATATAAGGCTAACACTGCATGCTTGGTTTGATTGATTATTCAATATAGTGATCCATTTAACAATGTTCAACAAAGAAAGAAAAAAAAAAAGAAAAGAAAAGCATTACGAGCTTACCGTAGAGATAGTCGTGAGAAGGTGTGTGGTCTCGTGCCTATATAAGGCTAACACCGTACGCTTGGTTTGATTGATTCAATATAGTGATCCATTTAACAATGTTCAACAAGCAAAATAAAATAAAAAAAAAGAAAAGAAAAGCATTACGAGCTTACCGTAGAGATAGTCGTGAGAAGGTGTGTGGTCTGTGCCTATATAAGGCTAACACTGTACAGTTGGTTTGATTGATTCAATATAGTGATCCATTTAACAATGTTCAACAGCAGCAAAATAAAAAAAGAAAAGAAAAGCATTACGAGCTTACCGTAGAGATAGTCGTGAGAAGGTGGGCTGGACGCGGCGGAGACGAGGTCGACAAATAGACGACGCCGAGAAGAGAGAAGACGGAGGAAACGACGGACAGTCACGACTGAGTCGATAGGGTTCGCCGGCGATGAGGGAAGATGACGGAAACAGCCTAGATATCAACTGGGTTTTTGACGGCGACGAGGGAACCAGAGGAGTCGCAACTTCGAAAACAAAAGAGAATACATTCGCGGGTTGGAAAAATAGGGTTATGAGTGATTTTAGGCGACCTGATTAGGCTTCAAGTCGCCTATATTAGAAAATAGGCGACTTGATCCAATTTCAGTCGCCTCTTTTTTCAATAATAGGCGACCAAAAAGGATCGTCGCTTTTTTTCAAATATAGGCGACCAAACCCATTCAAGTCGCCTATATTTGACAATTTAATATTTTTTTTTTTGTAAAAACAACTTTGCATTGAAAATAGGCGACCTGAATGCGTTTCCGGTCGCCTATATTAGAAAATAGGCGACTTGATCCAATTTCGTCGTCGCCTTATTTGGGAAAAATAAAGACACTGAAATTATATCAAGTCGCCTATTTTCTAATATAAATGACGGAAATGCATTCCGGCCGCCTATTTTGACAATTTTTACAATTTTTTTTTAAAAAACATGTCCCTTCAATGCTCGGTTTTGGTTTATGGCAAAATTTTTTTTTTTAATTGGCAAATAGATAGGCGACCGAAAATGTATCGTCGTTTGTTTTTGGACAAATTATTCTTCAGTTGCCTATTTTTTTCAATATTTGGTAATTTTCCGCGCGTAAACAAAATATCCCTCCGCGCCATATTTTTTGGCATATTTCACGTCTTGAAACATTATCGTGTCGCCTATTTTAGAAATTTTTTAACAATTTTTTTTATAAAAAAAACCCTATGTCCCTTCAATGCTCCGTCTCGGTTTAAGAAAATTTTCTTCTTTGTAATTGATTTATAGGCGACTGAAATGTGTTTCAGTCGCCTATTATCGTACTTTTTACACATATGGCGCGCAAACAAAATATTCTTCCATATTTCCTCCGCGCCAAATTTTTTAGCAGATTTCGGCGTCTTGAAAAATTATCGTCGCCAAAATTGATTTTTTTTCAAAAAAAAAAGTACATACCATGGCTCCAAAGGCAATTAAAGCGTCCTTAAAAAAATTTAGGATGTCAAAAATTAATTTTAGAAGTCCTAAACAATTATTCGGATGTTGAAGGCTCATTTTCCTTGTATATAATTACAAGATTGCCATTGGCCTCATTTGTTACTACCTATTTCTTATTTAGGACGTCTCGGGGGGAAGTAATATCACATTTTTGTAGTAGTGAAGTTACAAGTACAACATACATGCGCCCAAAATAATATTCACCATGCCTTCGTCGATTCCCCCACCCAACAACGTAACATCCTCTTATATAACATGCCCCTTTGGATCGGATCCCCGCCACAAAAATAAAACAAGAACAAAATTCATAGTCGTGACATTAACTATAAACATAGATAGAAGGAATATAATATATATAGTTAAAGCCTTAAAGTCTTCAAAGAAATCTGCATATGAATATTACCTTATCAATTGACTCTTTTATAAAGTGATATCTTCCCATATCCCTTCTTGATGATCACTTCTTATGTCGGGTTCATTATCCGCTTCATCTTCTTCGTTCATGTCCGGTAGACCCCTTGAAGAAGGAGTACTCTCAGGAATACCATAATTTGAATTCATTTCCTCATCAATATCAATGACCCTCTTTCCTTGGAGAGCTACGCACCACATTTTATTTTCTTGATCGATGATATAGAACACTTGTTTTGCACAGTCGCCATAATAAAAGGTTCATCTCCAAAACTTCTACTATTGACATCGACTAATGTAAATCCTAGCCGATCGATCCGAACACCATTATTGACATTAACCCACTTGCATTTGAAAATGGGAAATCTAATTTTCACATAGTCCACCTCCCAAATCTCTTCAATAACCCCATAATATGGCATGACCGCCAATAAAGGGCTCTTTTCTTTCGAATCGGAGAAGTGCATAGATTCAGCCTCTAACATAACACCTGTAACATCCTGAATTTTGAGCCCTGAGAATTGAAAATAAGCCTAAATGAGGCAGACGACTAAGCCAAATTTGGGAAGTGTTACAAGAATGTTGAGAGATAGGAAGTCTCTCGGGGACTAGGTAACTCAGCTATACGGGTCAGTGGACTAAGTATGTATGAGCTGTGGAATTTAAGTGTCAGTGAAAAAGGGGCACTGGGCACTTATACGATGTACATCCGGTTGGAAAAGATGCCACCCAACTATGTCCTAAGGTTCGGGACGAGTAGTTGAGCGTAAATTTGCCGGTATAAGTGAGTATTCGACATTTTGAGGGTAGTTGGATATGCCCTGCGTTTTTGAGAAAAATACCGGTATGTGGCATCGTTTGTCGGGTTTCAGTTTTTGTGTCGCAATCCCGAGTAAAACCTGAGCAAGAATCCCGGATACTTCCTCAAAAACCGTGCCACACCTACAACATAACCCAAACACGTAAACCGAGACAACAACCCCTGAACCCAAACACGCGAACCGAGACAACAACACCGAAACACAAACACGTAAATCGAGACAACATGCACGCACACCAACACACACACACACACAACCAAGACACTTGTCTCTATGCATGAAAAACACTTGGCACCATAATAGGAAGACAACACACACACAACATGCAAGGAAAAGACACATGGCATCTTGCATGCCAAACACATGTCTTACACACACAATAACACATCACACACACATTAAACACAATACAAATCAGATTTCCACCCTCCCTCCCTCATTTCTCACGTACACACACACACGACAGCTGATCCAATTCACTCCTCCCTCTCTTTCACACACAAACAACAATTTATTCAACTCAAACTCTCCCTCATTCTCCACTGTTCACTTCTCCAACACCAACATTCATCCTTTTCTCAAACTTCAATCATCCTCCTCCCCTCCCTTTCCCAACACCATTAACATCATCAAGAACCTCAAACTTCTCTTAAAGCTACGGTTGGTTTAGGAAGAAGAAGATCAAGAAGTTCAAGGTAAGGAACTTGAACTCTATCTTGGAATTTTGGATGATTCTTTCATGCATGTCATTGTGGAAGGGTTAAAAACTCACATGCATGTGGTTTTCCCAAGTCTAGGCTGAAGATTGATCAAGGAATAGAGTGGTAAAGGTGCCAACAAGCTCAAAGATCAAGCCTAGTGGTAAGAACATCCACTCCTTCTTCAAGATTTTGAAGCTTTTGGTTAAAACCCAGATCTGGAAATCTGTGGTAAACTCAAGGAAATAAGTGGAATTTCGAAATTATGAGAGCACAATCTTGTTCCTTATGAAAACTTATGTGGGAATATGATTTTTGGTGAATTTTTAAAGGTGTTTATACAGATAAAACAACGAGCTCATCAAAGGAATTAAAACTGCCAGTTTTTTGGTCTCTGGAGTCAGTCAACTTCCAATGCATCTTTCACTGGGTTAATGTTATTTAAAAATTCTGAAAATATTCCAGAAGTTAGTAGACACACATACCTTTGAAAGGATGGGTATTTTGCATTTGTTTGATGTCTGTTCAGTGAGTAATAAATGTTACAAGATGACCCAACTTCCTGCAGACTAAAACTGGGCAGAAGATATGAGCATGTGATTTTGAATGGGTTAAAATGTTTATAAAATGGTAAATTTTTCCAGGCATGCATAGAACACACTGAGAGTTTAGGAAATATAAATTTTGTAATTTTTAAGGCCCTAATCAGTGAGATACTAATTTTTAAATTTGAGTCATCAATTCTGGAAGCTTAATTGGACAGTCAAGACAAACGTAAATTCTGGGAATTATTTGACAAGTCTTGACCTTTGAAAGTATTTTTCTATGAAATTGGATTTCTCTAGGAACACGTGAGAGTTGACGGCATGTTAAAATTCTGTTTGGGAAATTTATTAAAAATTATTGAATTTACTGGATTTTCTGGCCAGTTAAGAGAGTAATTCATAAATGAGTAAATTAAGGGCTAGAAATAGTAAGTTTTGCATAAAGGGTTAAAAAGGAAAATAAACATTCATTTTCTCTGGTTCTAAAGGTATGGTCATATCCTTAGGGCTAGAAGGAGAAGAAAGAACTTCAAGCAACCCTAACGGTTAGCGACAAGAGGAACCCGTGTAAGGACAGTAGTCCTTAAAAGGTAGTGGGCTTACCTTACTTGCATGTATTGATATTATTGCTTGCATGTATATGTTTGATTGCTATTCTTGCTTGCTATGTTTAACATATTTGAATGATTGAAGCTCTGTTTATGATTATGCTATGGCCATGAGTATGATACATGAAGCATTGAGCATGCAAATATGTCATTATGTTAACATGAGCTTGTGCAAGGCAAGTATATCATACACTAGCTTTTATCTTGCATGCATTATTTGGTATTGTCTACTACTGGGATTCCTCTGAATCTCACCCTCCACTACCAACCAATAGACAGGTGAGCACAGGAAGAAAAGTGTTGCACGAGGTTCAAGGAGGGAGCGTTACTTGAAGACGGCCCAACAAAGGGACATCTTGAAGAACCAAGGGGTGACGATGTTTAGTTGGTTTTATTTTTAACCGTCTGTAATGAATGTAATTGTTTGTAGGGGGTATAAACCCTAGGATTACCCTTGTTATGTAATCAAGTTTAATTCCGCTGTATCAGTATATTGTACTATTTCTGATTTTGCCACACTACTGCATAAGATTACGATAAAGAATGTGGCACCCCTGAGGGTGTTACAATACCACTGCTCTGGACTGTGCTCGTATCATCTAGGGACTTCGTGTAAAATGTATAACCATTGATCACATACGAATTCCAACTTATGACATCAACCTCAGGACCACCTGCTAACCATTTGATTGTATCAGAAATACATTCCTCTCCCTCGACCTTTTGTTTGAACCAGTTTGCAAAAGTTCTGTTATGCTCCCTAATCAACCTTTGTTCACCATTCAATGATTTTCTTTCCTTACAAGCTGCTTTATGTGCAGCTATGCTAGCTTGAACTTCATCGACATTATTCAAGATGTATAAGTTGACTTGTGACAATTCATCGGATCCACACTCTTTACGGAAGCCCTCGTCTACCCCCATCAAAGATGCCGACGTTTTGGAAGCCCAATATGTCTTACTTTGGCCAAATAATTTCGACAAAATTCCATGGCTTCTTCAGAAACACATTTCTGAACAATCGATGCTTCTGGTCGGTATGCGTTCTTCACGTGCCCTTTTAGGAATTTCATAGATCTTTCAATTGGATACATCCACCATAAATGGATAGGGCCGCACATCTTTATCTCCCTCACTAGATGAACAATTAGATGAACCATGATGTCAAAAAATGTAGGAACAAAAAGCTTCTCAAGGTGGCACAAGATAAGATATCCTTCATTCTCCAATTCATCCAACTTTTCAATCTCGAAAACTTTACTACAAAGCGCATTGAAGAAGACACAAAGTCTAGTCAAAACGACCCAAAGATCATATTCGGCGATGCCTCGAATAGCTATTGGGAGTAGTCATTGCATCAAGACATGACAATCATGAGACTTTTGGCCTACTAATTTCAAGTCCTTCATCGATACAAGCCTCTTCAAATTTGAAGAATACCCGTGGGAACTTTTGTGCCATGTAAACACTCACAAAAACTTCGTTTCTCATCCTTAGACAAAGTATAAGAAGCCGGGGACAATAAGTTCTCTTCCCATCTGGCCTTGGATGTAAATTTTCGCGTATTCCCATTGCTATCGATCCAATCTTGCCTTCACACCATCCTTGGAACTACCTTGTATGTTGAGAAGCGTGCCGACAATACTATCACATACGTTTTTCTCCACATGCATGACATCAATACGTGTCTCACATCAAGATTGCGCCAATATGGAAGATCGAAGAATACAGATCTCTTTTTCCATATATTTGTTTCTTTTCTACTCTTTGCGCCTTACCGAAGACGACATTGATATTTTTCACCTTTTCATAAACTTGCTCCCCGACCAATGCCACCGGAGCATCTTCCTACTCTTGGCCACCAAAAAAGGCTTTCTTTAATCGACGATATGGGTGGCCCCGTCTAAGAAATCTCCTATGTCCAAGATAAACCGTCTTTCTTCCATGTTGAAGTTGATGGTAGCGTGTGCCTTCTTCACAAACCGGACATGCTTTATGGCCTTTTTCACTATACTCCGACAAGTTCCCATATCTTTGGGAAGTCGTTTATAGTACAAAATATCATGGCTCGCATTTTAAACACCTCCTTCTTGAAAGAGTCAAAAACATCAACACCTTCTGTCCACAACTCCTTCAAGTCTTCGATCAAGGGCTGAAGGTAAACATCAATGTCCCTCACCCCATTCTGATATTCAACACTCGTCCGTTTAGCATTTATCCAACTGTGATCCATAGTAGAATTCCTATATATATAGACGGAAAGATTTAACATACATATATATGCTCGGATGTCGGTTATGTCTTTTTTTTTCCTTTTTTTCCGGATAAACTTGCTCATTAAATGCAGAACGAAGAATCACTTTTGGTCATAAATGTATCGCAGTGAATCCAAGAACCAAAATAAATGCATGACGAGGAAATTAAATGCATCGCGTGAAGGTCTTGTGGACTCACCGTAGTAGCATATAAATTCAAATGCGTTTGCTTAGTCTTTCTTCCGCCGCCACGAACGTTGATGTTGCGAGACAAAGAAGAGTAACCTAAAAACATTTATTGTCGGTTGGGTAGGTCTAAAGTTCAATTATAATCTTCAAAATACAATATCCATTAACAACACGTAAACCCACAAGAACATTTGATCGATTTCGCTCAACCCAGAAAACCCGAACGATGAGCAAGAAAATCATAAAGTTATATAACCAAAACACCTCTTACAAATGGTCTATAGACGTTTAGCTAAGGAACCAGAAAGTGATTGTCGAGAGAGCAACGCGAACCAAATGACGAAGTGGCGAAGTAACCCGAGTAACACTTTACGCGCGACAAGAGAAGTTCGTAGAGGGAAATTTAGTATTCCGCGACGAGCGAGACATGTTTTATATTTTGATTTTATTAAGACCGGAGTTTTATAATACTCCAGACCTAAATTGAGACAATTAAACCGGTTCATTAAAAAGTAGACGGTTCTATATGTAAAACTTTTTAAGACTGAAGTTTTATAATACTCCGGTCCTAAAATTCCTCATTTTTGTGATTTCTAAAAAAAGGATTTGGTGAGCGCAAAGAATCGAATGAATAAAAATTAAAGGAAAATTGGAGTTTCTTTAATTACATATATTACTTGCATATGCACGTACACAAGAAAAAATACAAAAGAAAAACAAGCGAGAAAATTATCAAAAACAAGAATCGACTAAACATCTCCTAAAGCTTATTATCCTCCAAAGCCTTGGCGATTTCGGCGTGAACAACATTAATTTCCCGCCGGAGATAAGCAAGTTCCTGTCTTCTTTGCATCAGCCACAATGCATCACTAGAGGAAAGAGGAGAGGGGTCAGCGGGAGGCACGCTGGGGCCAACTGGTTGGAGAAGGGGAGCAGGATGGAGGGGGTGTGGCAATCTCTTCATCATCCGAAGAAATAACAATGGGTCCAATGACCTGAGACTCTTCTATCACATGGAACGCACTCTCGATGGAGGAGGCGCACCGTATAACGATCGACAGAAGGCACGAGCATCACGAGTAAGAGTACCCCTACGAGCGGTGATCTTGTATCTAACCATGGTTTGAGCAAATTGGGTGGGGCGAGAGAGGTATGAGGAGTTACTTAATAAAGGTAGAGAGCTGTTCTCAGATAGCCACGTACGTAGTTTGGAGTTACGAGGTAGTGAGGAATTAATAAGGAGTTATAGGTACGCGGTATAAAATTCCATTATTTAATAATTTTGCAATTCATTTTATTTTAAGACCGGCCTTTTTAAAATATCCGGTCCTAAAAGTCTAAATTACTTTTAAGACCGACCTTTTATCATTAACCCTAAGTACTTATAGGTATGCGGTATAAAATTCTATTATTTATTTTTTTTAGACCGATCTTTTATAATACGTCCGGTCCTAAAAGTCTTACTTTTAAGACCGACCTTTTATCATTTACCCGGTACTTACACATTGTTCAAATGAATGATGCGAGTCTCTTTGGCTTCCGAGATAAACTTCCCAACTAGGCGTCTCCTCGTATTCCGATGAACAATGCGTCTCCTCATTAAAGTTTCCGTGTTTCACATTGTTCGGATGGGTTCTCTATTTAAACCCGTTGTTATTGTACTTTCTTCACATTCTTCTCCCCCGTGTCCTCCGTTTCCTCCTCCTCCTCTTCAACCTCAGCCCCCACCGTAATGGCTGCTCCCCCCAGTCCTCCGTTTCCTCCTCCTCCTCTTCAACCTCAGCCCCCTCCGCCACCGCCTCCTCCTCCTCTAAATCCGACCGTGAAGCGCTTGGTGCGATCCTTGGTGGCCCGCGTCGATCAAATCGATCGACACTTGGGCCAATTGGTTCAGCTTGCTCATACCATGAACAACACGTCGAACATGGTACTCCACGCCAATGACGTGAAGTACGATCCCGTTGAAGACGACTCCGACAACTCGACGACTCCGACGCCCCTCCCTCTCCGACTACGAGAGGGATTAGTTTTTTTGTTGCTTTTTTATTTTGTTTTTATTTTGTGATCGCTGCCCCTATAGGGCGCGTAAAAAAATTAGTAAATAAAATATTTTTAAATTTTGTTCTCGTGCGAGTTTAGTACTTTATCCATTATCGAACCTGGAAAGCAATAAACAAGGCAACTATGAAGGATGGATAATGGCGTACTAAAAAACCTAAAATAAAAGAACAAATACTTTTAGCTAGTAAATCGACGGTCCTAAAAACACTGCCATTTTTTTGTCAAATTTGGTTTCCATATCCGATTGCCTCTTGTCCTTTTCATTATCGTCTTTCTTTTTCCGACAAAAAGGAAACAAACAAAACATTGTCCTCGTGTAAATCAACAACGAAATTCACGAATATAGTTAAGAACATACAAAAAAAAGGGATCATTTACCTTATTCGAATAAGAACAAACAAAGTGACTATTCTTCTCAAGGTTGGACCTTCGTTATCGTCGGTTTTACCTCCCCATGTTGGAAACAAAGTGTCCTTTTCATTATCTTCCTTCTTTTTCCGACAAAAAGAAAAAAGACAAAATAAAAGGGACACCGATAATACTGCTCCACATATGGAAAGGTAAAAACGACGATAATGAAGGACCTAGCTTGAGCGTAACGCGTAACCTCGGTTGTCTTCAACCCTATCCATTTAATTTGTCTCGAAAAGAGGTTTTTAAAGGTGACCGACTTTTAAGATCGCACAAATAAAAATATACGGTCCTAAAAGTTAAGCGGACTTGTAAGCAAAGGACTTTTAAGACCGATTATTTATAATAATACGGTCCTAAAAGTTAAGCAGGCTTTTAAGAGTGACTTTTAAGACCGACCTTTTATAATACGTCCGGACCTAAAAGTTCATGCAGACTTTTAAGCTTTTAGGAGCGGACACTAAAGCAATATACGGTCCTAAAAGTCTCATACTTTTTACACCGAAGACTTTGCGGACCTTTAAGACCGGACATGATGTTAATGAACGGTCCTAAAAGTCTCAAATTTCAAACACTAAATTAAATAGCTATATCCACCATCCAATAATACATTCAGAAACCCAAAATGGACACAAGAAAATTGTTCGAAAAATTAACTAAATTTATTTATTGAATTTTACATTGCCTATGTATATTTACAAATGAATTGTTCAAAAAAATAAACAAATTTACGAAGATCGATTATTGTTGCTACGTAATATACTTACAAATGAATTTAGGACATTAATTATTGTCCTTTTTGTGACTCTAAGATCAGACCATATAGATATTCATAAAACACATTGCGTATGTGCTCCAGTTCATCATGAGAAAAGGGAGCAGTGCAATGAAACATCTCGTAACATCAAAGACAAGAATCAATTAACTTGCGTGCATATTTCATTTGTAACAAGTAAGCGAAACTGAATTAACTTGCATAATATGTAACATCAAATACATTTACCTTTGTAGTTAATTTAGTATCCCCTCACGTGGTAATATCATACATGTGTTTCATGATGTACTGGCCACATAAGTTGGATGCCGGTGGTTGCGACGGGTCTAAAAAGAACAAGAAATATATATAAGAGCATATATATAGCTTAATGACCAAGTTCACAAGGCAAAATAAGGTGTGCTACAAATATTGTACCAACCTCTGGTCTGTACCATATGGGGTCTTTGTCCTGAGTACCACACCTTTTCTTTTCTACTCTTTGGAAGGTCCTCATGGCACTATCATCAAAATCACAAATTTATCAATGATTCACTGAAAATTCACAGCAGAGATTTCAGACAAAGAGTGTGTTCGAGTTTTATTGCCTCTTAAGTAATTATGTTAGACATAACAAAGTACACCTAAGAGGGGTTGTAGGTGGGTCGACAGTCACTTATAGCTATTTATACTCGAGATTAAGAAAATTGATATTAAGGCTAATTAAATTAGTGAAAATAAAGTTTATTGAGCTAATAAGGGGTTAGTGACTCTAGATTGCTCGTTCGATTATTGTGGTTGTTTGTTTATTTCAATTTTAGTTTTAATTTCTTTTATCTCAATTAAATTTAATTTGGTTTGCTCAACTTAAATGAAAGTGTAAAATTAATGCTTAACTGAAGTTTTGGTACTAAAGTCTTCGTGGGAACGATATCTTACTTACTCTTTATTACTTGATACAGCCCGTGCACTTGTGGAGTTTATAGGCTATAAATTTTTTCCTATCAATTTTGTATATAGATGAACTTAGATCACAATTTTGGAAACAAAGATGGAAGCTTGAAAAACGTGGGTAAACAGCTTTTGTAAAAATCCCGGAGTCATCTCGGGTTTGACGTGATTTTTGACCTAGTAAAAGAATTTAGAAAATTATGAAATTTTACAGGAAAAAGGTAGACATCTCAAAGATTATTTTAGTATATAATTTGTAATTTTTGGAGTGGGAGAAATGAATTTTTGAAAACCGACCCGAAAATTGGGAAATATTTTGGACTAGAGGTGTTGTTTTGGGCTGTGGTTGGATTTTCGACTAGGCTTGGCCCAAATGAGGTTTTTTTTCCTTTTTGTAGAAAATATACATATTAAGGTAATTTGGGATTTTGAACCACCCGAAAAATATTTTTCTAGAATTAGTTACAAATTTCCAAATTTGGGCCTTTATTTCTGAAATTTCTGTACAAGGATGAAAATAAGAGGAATTTAAGCCCATATTAAATTCCTTAATGAGAAAAGGGATTCATTGAATATAGACACTTGAAATGAGTTTATTTTAAATCATAAAAAATAAATATTTATTGAGGAGGATTTAATTATATTTATATTTTGTTATTTTAGGGATAATTGTGATATTTTGCACTCGGGAAAATTATTTATAGTAGTGGTCGACTACCAGGTAGTAACCTTAATCCTCATATGCTCTGTGTGACTTGTGTATATATGTTTTACCGTGTATATTGCATACATTTGGTTATCATTTATTTCCAAGCACTATGGAACCGGAACATGCTGTGTGCATTAAGGGCCTTGTTGTGTACCATGCCCGACAGTTTGTGCTTGTGCTATTAGGACTACTCAGTTTGTGCTGTGTGCTATGAGGACTACTAGTTTCGAATTGGTTGTGTGCCTTGCCTTGTGCATGATACTGAATGATATGTGGTTTGGGTTTTTATTCATGGTTTTCTTACATGCATTGTATATACCTTTTATATGAGATTAACGGTTACTCTGGGATTCAACTTTCAGTCCCAAGACATTTTAAGTCACTAGGCGGTACCTCTAGATCAGGGCTGAGAGATAGAGGTAAGATGGTGGAGATGGATTAGTGTGTTGTCATTGGAGTTTGTTGGTGTCTCTTTTGGACATTTATATTGGTTTCCCGGATGACTGTATTATGATTTAATAATTTTCATGGAATGACTATATATTTAATCCCTCTGGGGAAATTTACCTTTCTGCATTTTATCTTATCAGTATATAGTTGTCCAAATTGGTGCATACTCTGCTGTTAATACTGTAATGAATGACATAAATTAACTTGGGAAAATAATTTAAAATTGAACAAAAGTAAGGGATCACATTACCCGCCACCTAAAAGGGCGAGGCTGGTAGGTATGTAACAATATGAGTGTTGTGTGTGTGCACTGTTAAGAGAGGGAATGAGACAATGCTTGTGTGTTTGGAGGTGCAATGTTGTGTGTGTGTATTTTGTGAGCTTTAAGGAGGAGAGGAAGTGAGTGTGTTTGTGTGCTTGTAAGAGGGATGGTTTGTTTGTATGTGAGTGTATGCCATAAGATTGAGGAGGGAGTTGTCTAATTTGTGTGTGTCTTGCATGTGAGACAAATGTCTCAATAAGGAGAAGGGAGAGACATGTGGCAGTTTGTAATGTGTAAGAGTGTGTGTGTGTGTAGGTGGCACGGTTTGAGAAAGGAGTAAGTGTGTGTGTGTTTGTTTCATGTGACACAAGTGTCACACAAGATGAGAGGGAGTGTGACAAGTGGTGTGATAAGGAGGGAGGAGGGGACATGTGGCGTTTTGTGAGGAAGGGATAAGATGAGATGCTCATGTGTGGTGTGTACATCTGTCAAGCATGCAAAATTGAAGAGGGAGTTTATGTGTTGTGTGTGTGTTAGGAATGGTTAGAGAGGGAGTGTGTGTGTGTGTGTTGCATGGAATATAAGTGGCAAAATAAGAAGGAAGGAGAGGAGTATGTGGTGGTTTGTGAAGGAGGGAAGGTATGAGGTGCCAAAGTATGAGGGTGAACACTTGGCTAACATGCACAATGGAGAGGGAGTATTTGTGTTTGAATTTTTGCTTATTCCTTGCTCTTTCCCTCTAGGCCGAATTGGAGGAACAATTAGGCCCTTCAATGTACCTTTGTCAGGTGTCAAAATATCTTATTTTCTTGGTCTGTCCCCTTTTTGACACTTGGCACCAATTGTGCACTTACACATGCTACCTTTTGACTATAATTCGTGCTCCTTTATACTATAAGGCATTCCCTAACTCCCTTTTCCTTTCCCCTTCTTGTCTCTTGGTCGAGGATATAGCCCTATTCGAAAATGTCACGCCTCTTGAACCAAGCTTAGTCATCAGGTGTTCATCTGTCATAATAGATTATCTCTAGGACACCTAAATACTAACACATAATTTTGTGAAATGAACATACAGACCAGTCAATTAAGAAAGGTGGCCACCTCTTAAACCGTTAGCTGATTGAGTTTGGCGGTAATTGGATACGGTTTCCCATCCATTTGTGGACTTGGAAGCAAGTTTTGAAGGTTCCAAATGACAAAATGTCAGAAGACGTTATTACGGTAATTAATTGCATTTAATTATAGTATAGATGTATATACTTATAATTTAAGCCTTTTTAATTAATTAATTAATAATCCAATTGTGATACGGAGGAAGTTTGCCACTTGTGACAATAGGAAGAGGTACGCACCGATAAAGATAGGGACAACTAGAAGAACCAGGAGGAGTCATCTCTTTTCATAATGACTCGAGTCATATCAAGATTTTATATCGGTTGAAGTTCTCTGTCACAAGCATGACTTGAGTTAACTACCAAATGACTCAAGTCATATCAGATTCTGAAAAAAAATCTGATATCTCGATGTTTAATTTGAAAAGTGAAGTACAATCCTTGACTCGAGTTTCTAAGTGATAACTCGAGTTGTTACCTTTTGTTTGTTCCAAAGTGACTTCTTGACATTGCTGCATTCTGTCTTCTTTCAGAACATGGGTAAACTTCTAGAAACCATATCTCTTCAAAAATAACTCTAAATATAGAAAATGACCTATCCCTAGAAATCTCTTTATGTCTTCTTTCAAATTCCACTGGTTTGAGCTCATTTGGATGTGTAGTTTGTGAGATATACTCAAAACATCGAAGCTTGGTCTGCTGAGTGACGTGAATTGATGTGCCAACTTGTGAAATCCATAACTCTCTCATCTGAACTCCATTGGGCTTGAATTTTATATCTAAATGACGCAACGGAAGTCTAGTTTCATATGCCACTAGTTTCACCTCAATCCAATCTCTGGTTTGGGAGATATCATCAAAATACCAGACCTCGCTCAGCTGAAACGTGAAACAGAGGTGAATAGAGTGGCTGGAGTACACTTTGACTTGAGTTATTTAGTGATGACTCGAGTCAACTTGTTCTAGAGGCACAAATCACTGTAGCAAAGTCATTAACTCGAGTCATTTAGTTCCCAACTCGAGTTAACTCGTCCTAAATCATATTTTTGCTTGTTTAAACTCCATATTGAGCCATTCCAACTTCCATTTGATCGTGGAGACTTCTTGAATCAATCTTGGAACTTGTATAATGATATTCTCATTCCATTCATTAAGTTATTCTTGTTTTGATCATTCACCACAATGTGACTCTCTCTTTTTCTCTTCTCTTGATCATTCTTTATTATTGACTTCACATCTTCTTTGACTCTACATTAAGTATAAGAATTAGTCAATGTAGAGAATAAATGTACTATGGAAACTTTTTGCTCTTAATATTGATAATCATATTTGTCATCATCAAAACTAAGCATAACTAACATTCTCCTCCTTTTTGTTGATGACAAATACTTTAAGAAAAATATGTATGAATATGAAAATATATAAGGCCCAACATATTTTTCTTACCATTTCTCTCCACCTTATTTGTCATTAGCAAAAATTTGAAGTACAAAGAAGATATACTTGGAGAGGCAAATATTAAACTAGATTAGGAGTCAAGAAACAAATTTGAGAGTGTTTTCTCTTCCTGATTGAACGTGCTTCCATTCTTAATATGATGCAATTTGGAATGTTTTTATGAAAAAAAATTTGAGAGAATTTGGAGAGGTTTTCAAGACATCTTTCACAATCAAAGCATATAGACACCAAACATGTGCAGAATTTCTACTAAATATAAAAAGATAGAGATTAGAAATGCTCATGTAGGTTCTGCAAATTGGTGAATGATCGATGAAGTCCGTTTGCTTGCTTTCTTGTTGCATGATATCATTTCCATCCTTTTTTCTTTTCTTCATATAGCTCTTTTGCGAACATGTCTCGGTGGCTTCAAGAGGTTTTCCTCTTCCTTTTTAGAGCATAGCTTAGCTTCAATGTGATTGAACATCAAAGCATCTTTAATTGTTTCTCCTTGTAGTGCATTAAGGAAAGTTGAACACATGACAAAATCTCCTGCTACAAATTGAAAACTTTCTTTGCAAAAGAGATTTGTTAGTTCAACTAGATATCAAAGTATTCCTTTCTAAATGATATTTTCAAATAATGATAATGAAAGGAAAGTATAAGATATTTTCAAATATGAAATTAACTCATAATCAAAACTAATAAAACATAGTGAATGCAGATGAGCAAATTTAAAAAGGGTTTTCTTCAAGTAAAGGAGATGAGGTTTAAGATAGAAAACAGAAATGTTAAGCTCCCCCTTAATGAATGCATAACTAAAAATATGAAGCTCCCTTTAATAATACCAAATAATAATGTGACACTAAATGTTATGAGGTCTGGAGTTCCTCCAACTCCAATTGACATAACATGGTATCTCGTAAATAAGAACTTTCAATTTCACTTGGGTGGACTTGAAATTGGTATGAAGAAATCAGTTATGCTTTCTATGATGGTAAAAATGTTTAAAGGATAAGGATCATTTCAAAAATGAGTTTACTCGGGATGAACTTCATGGGATAAAATTTGAATGAATAAAATCAAGTTAGTCTGAAGAGTGATGCGAGAGCAGAGAAATAATTGAACAGATATATATATATATATATATATATATGGCGATGAGAGCAAAACTCGAGTTTTTCATATAAAACTTGCTTATCTGGATTTCAAGTGTGCACTGTGAACACTGGAAGAATACCTCTGACTCGAGTTCACCACTTCCTAACTCGAGTTGGGGAAGACATTTCAGTCTTGCTTTACTCTCGTTCGAGTGACTCAAGTTAAGCATGTCTTGACTCGAGTTTCCGGCTTGTTTCAAATCTTCCTTGCTCTCTGTCTAAGATTGACTCGAGTTATCGCTTCTTGACTCGAGTTTATCACTTGTTCAAAAATTGAATTTTCTCTCCAATGGTTGCCTTGAGTTAGTGGCTTGATTCGACTTTGATTTTCTGAGTTCAGCTTGATATGACTCAAGTTACAAATCCTCTGACTCGATTCAACTACACTCTTAGCGCCTCTGTTACTTTTTTTCTTCACAGAGTCCTGCATAAACAAAAGTACATGCTTTTTGGTACCCAACTTTTTCTTGGATCCACACAAGGTTAGATATGACAACTCTTATGCTTTTATCTAATTAAATCATATGATATTTGAGCAAAGAGTATAATAAGTCAATCAAAGACCAAAATATAAGTTTACCCAATGAAACAAATTTAAACCAATGAATCATATTGGGAAACAAACAAATGGTACCAAGAATGATATTTTTCAATGATAATTTGTAAATTCATTTCATGTAGAAGACATGTCATTGATAAAAATCTCATGTAATCCATGGATGAGATTAAATTTTCAAAAATGATCATGAAACATACAAACTGTTTCAAACCTTGAATGTTCTTCCAATCCATGATAATGCATTATGAAATAAAAATTTTCATGAATGAAAGATTTATTTTTGAAGCACGTTTGAAAAACAATGCTCACTTCAAAACATGGTGGAAGTCAATAGGTTTAATGACTATATCAGAATGCTTCAGTTTTAGAGGACATGTCAAACATTGAGGTTAACATGTAGAAGAATTTTGCCAAAGCAAAGATCATAAGGATAAAACATTTAGCAAGACATGCTTAGCACAATAGATCTACATATGCACAACGTCTTTGTAGTGACTAGGATATAGTCTTGCCTCTTAGAATTAAATCTAGAAATATATGAATAGTCAAGGCAAGAATATGAAAATATGGATATAGTTACTCAAAATATGAATGAAAACAAAAGCTGATGTATTTGAGTAACAAAATGAATACTAGGATTCATGGATGATGAAGCACAAACTCATTAGTCTAAATGACTAGAGTTCCATAATATTATTCTAGTAAGTTATTCCATATAATGATTAATACATTAATATTCAATGCACTAATGAACATTTATAAAGCTTGGAATAACTCAACCAACTAAGAATTTATGCTTAAGGCATAACATTCACAAATTGAATTCTTTTCTTGGAGATAGACTTTAAACTCATACATGATCAACTTGTTAGACATGAGGTCCAACTAGTTATAGAATGAAATAAAAGAGTTCAAGCATCACATTGAATTCCAAAGATAAATATGTGAAAAATAGAGATAACTTAGCTGGACAAATTTGAAGCATATCCGATATTAAGTATACAATATTAACTTCCAATTTTGAAACATTATTTGAATGCAATCAAAATATGCATGTTTTTCAAAAACATTTGTATGTATTTTTATAAAATCAAAGTGAATTGAAATCCAAAACGGATTTTAGAGTTGTGCATTTTCAAAAACATAAACTTAGAAGATTTAGCACAAATTCACTTATGGTCCATTTAACAATCTGAAAAATATTTTGAAAACCATAAATGACTGAATGCTAATGGAATGCAATAACGGACAAGTATTCATTACCCAAAAATGAATATGTAATCACAGTATGGGGTAAGAATTAGATATCACCGTAATTCCTCTTGTCCCTATTGAAGCTTGCTTGGTTGAGATGGAATGATGTAGATAACTTCATTTCTGACGTTCACCATCAATATCAACCATTGCTTCTTTTGCTTCCTCAAGAGTCGAATTGTTTCTCTATATAGTTTCTCTCTTGAGAAGCTTTTTCTCATTTTTCTTTTTGATTTGCTTCTAGAGCCGGTGATCTTTCTTGGTATTACTCGAGTACTCCTTGTCTTCTTACTCGAGTACGATGCAATCAAACTCCTTAATGCCAGTGACCCCACGACTTTACTCGAGTACAATTTTCCTTTACTCGAGTATGGAGCTTTCTTGAAACACTAGCACACTCATTAAAACCCGAAAATACTCGAGTATGTTAGCTTATTACTTGAGTATGATGCCAAAATATGCAATTCACAGAGGGAATTATCAAATCATTGTATATGCATAAAGAGTCATACTATTGAAAATTGCAATCCTCATTCCTACTGTTTCACAACATAAAACCTCAATAAATATTACAGATAATAACACAGGAAATTTTACCATTGTATACCTTTACCTTAGGTACTTGGAGGATTAACTTTGCTTACCCATTTCCTCTTCCTATCACATTGACTCTTCATATGTTTTCCCATGGGTATCGGCAAAGTTCTCTCAGAGGATATAGACTTCAATAGTCTTCGGTTTGATGCTTGAGAGAATCTCCTTTTCTTGTTCTACTCAAGATAGTTGAACGATACTCTATGGTAGTTTGTTTTTAAGGTGGAACATAGTCCTCTTGCTTGTAACCATTGCTTCTTTTGATTCAGCTTTGTAGTTTCAGCAATGGATGCTCTGAGAGTTCTCCTATTTGATATAGATGCTATGATCTTCTTCATTGGTACATTAGAAACTCTTGGCTTCTTGTTCATCTTCTCTGTACCCTCATGTCCATTGATTTTCAAATCATCCTGTATACATAAAGCACTAGATGGACATTTTGGTACCCACTTATACTTGGGTCCTTGACGGTTAGTATTGGACCTTGTTTGTCCTTTAGGAACCCAAACAAATTTATTTCTCACATTAGAATTTCTCATAGTATAGCATGTATAAGAAATATGGCCAGATTTTCCACAATAGTTGCAAATAATAGAATGATGCTTATTATGAACAGTATTGCAAATATTGTATTGGTCGTCTGGATGCAATATCAAATTACCCATATTTGTATATTCTTCCATCCCATAAGGTCTTCCAGCATGATTGAAAACATTTTTGCTTTTCAAAACAGAATCAATAGTTGGTTGGAAAACAATTTTATGCAATTCTTCAAAATTGTTTTTCTTAATCATACAAGAAGAGTTGGAACTTTTTACCTTAAAAGCATCTTGAGCTCCTGATGATGATTCATCATAATTGTCCATGATGAGCTCTTCTTGGGAAGCCTCATTCTCTTGCTCTTTGGTGTTGACTGGATCATGGAAGTGTTCTAAGATTTCTCCTTCTTCATTCTCAACTTCCAATTGTTCATCAATCGTGGATGTACAACTTATAGTTTCAGATGAACTGTCAACACTTTCAACTTCAACATATTTGTTAGAAGCATATATAGAATCAAGAGTATCCCATATATCTTTAGCATTAAAGCAACATTTGATTTTCTCAAAATCATTTTCGGTTAAAGCAACCAGTATAGGATTTTCATTGCTCTAATGTTCAATGAAAGCATTTTCTTTTCCTATTCTGTCCAATCCTTTCTCGGTTTGAAATCAAAAACATTTATAAAACATTCAACATATCAAAATCAAAGCATTTTATAAATGATGTCATTCTAGCTTTCCAGAACAAAAACTCAATATCTTTGAAAAATCGTGGAACGGTATAATCGAAACCTTAAGAAAAGAAGAAACACCCAAAATCCTCCATTTGAAACTCTTGAGACGGTTAAGTCTTTTAAACAGGGGACCCACTCTGATACCAAATATAAGAACCGGCTGAACCCAAGAGGGGGTGAATTGGGTGAAAATTAAAAACTTGGAACTTTAAAAAACTTTTCGTGTCTTCTAAAACAACGGTTAGATATCAAAAGCATATACTGGAAATATAAGAGATAAGGGAAGATAATATGCAAACTGAGATTTATACTGGTTCGGCCAATCCTTGACCTATGTCCAGTCCCCAAGGTCCACTTGAGATTTTCAATCCATTATCTTCTTTCAACTTGATTACATGCTTTGTACTCGAAGTAATCCTCTCACTAGGATTCACTGTTACACACCTACCGGCCTCGCCCTTTCGGGTGGCGGGTAGTGTGGTCCTTTACTTTTATTCAATTTTAGCTTATATTTCCCCAGTTAATTTACGACACACATCAGAGTATAAGCAGCAGAGCACACACCGGTTTGGACAAAAATATACTGATTAAAATACGGAAGGATAAATTTTCCCCGGAGGGGTCAAAAATACAGTCATCCGAATAATGGTGGCAGAACAGCCAGAATAACATAATACAGTCATCCGGTAACCAAAATAAATACCCAAATATAATAGTCACCAATGTCCACCTCCACACTACTCTGGAGCCTTACCTCTATCTCCCTGCTTCGGTCTCAATGAACTGCCAGATGGCTTAAAAGGGGCTGGGATTCAAAATTGAATCCCAGAGTAACCGTTAATTTCATATAAAATGTATAACAAAGCATATAAGCAACCCACAAATAAAAATAATTCAAACCACATCTCATTAAGTATCATGCACGCAGCAAGGCACACAGCCAATCTGGAACTAGCAGTCCTAATAGCACACGGCACGATGCTGCGGTGGTCCTAATAGTACCGCAAAGAGACCACCGCACCACGGCACACGGCACTGCAAAGGCCCATTTATGCACATAGCATGTTCCGGTTCTATAGCGCTAGTAAAATGAATGATAACCGAATGTATGCTATATACATGGAAAAACATACATACACAAGTCACACGAGTATCGAAGATTAAGGTTACTACCTGGCGAGTCAACTACTGACTAAAAATAATCTTCCGGTGCAAAATATCACAATTACCCTAGAATAATAAAATGTAAATATAATTAAATTCCCTTCAATAAATATTCCATTGATAATTTAAAATAAGCCCAATTCATGTGTCCTTTTATTCTAAGTTCTTTTTCTTATTAAGGAATTTAATATGGGCCTATATTCTCTTAATTTTCGTCCTTATTCTGAAATTTCCGGAAATAAAGGCCCAAATTCAAAAATTCATAATTAAATATAGAAAACTCATTTTGGGTTGATTCCAAAGCTAAAATGACCCTTAATATGTATATTTGTAAAACAAAATACCCATTTAGGCCAGACCAAGTCTAAAATTCATCCATAGCCCAAAATACTCCTGCTGTCCGAAATAATGCCCAGTTTTTAGGACTATTTTGAAACATTTATTTCTCTTAGCAAAAAATTCAGAAAAATAAAAATTATATACCAACTTAATCCTTGAGATGTATGATATCTCCTTGTAAAATTTCATAATTGTTAAAGTCCATTTACTAGGTCAAATTTTGTGAAGAAGGTGACTGACTCCACAGGAAATTTCCAGAAACAGCACCCCCAATGTTTTCAAACTTCCATTTTTGCTTCCAAAATTATGATCCAAGTTCAACCTCATACAAAATCTCATCTTACACACTTTAAAGCCATCAAAAACACCAAAATCCATTCCCAAAAACTAGTATTTCCAGCTGGACGAAAATCATTATTTAACCAACAAAATGTCAAATTTCCATTCTAACACCGTAATCTAGGCTATATTCATTTCCAATTTGTTGTTTGAACCCTTAATCATACTCTAATCCTATTTTAAGATTTTGGGCAGCCACTCCCCAACATTTAGGGTTTCCAAAATTTCAAGAATACAAGAGAATACCACCACAAATCAATTCACCAACTCAAATCCACTATAAGGAGGTTCAAGAATCACTAACCTTAGCCCCCCTCATGAATACCATAAGAAGATAGATTTTGGGTCAAGAAGAGTTGCAAAAAGAAGCTTAGAAGAGATGTAAGAGGTTACCTATTGAATCCTTGAGTTTTTCCTTCTCCCTTTCTCTTAGAATTTTCCACTCTTCCTCCTCCTTCTTTGTTTTAACGTGATGGGCGGCTCAAAAGTGGGAAGAGTAGTTGTTTTAATGTCAATTAAAGGGTCCCATTCAGCTGAAATAATGAAGGGGAAAAATGACCCCCAACTAGCCGTTGGCCATTTTCTTCTTCTTCTTTTTTTTTTCTCTTAGTTTGGCCAAAAATTTAAGCCTCTCTTAGGATGATTTTAGTCGACTTTGTTAACTTAAATAATTATAAGACATATGGCACAATTTCATGGAAATTATAATTTTCCTTGCTTCAATTTTTTCTCTTATTTCCTAAAAATACTCATGCAACTTCTTCTCATTCCTTTTTGGACAGATTTATTAGACATGACTTCATAAAAAGTCATAAATGCAAATAACTTCACATTAATGCACATGAAAAATGAGGATGTTGCATTTCTTCCCCCGAAAAAATAAATTTCATCCTCGAAATTGCTTATACGTACCTCATACTCTTGGACATGAACTCTGGATACTGTTCTTGCATATCCTCAACTGTCTCCTACGTAGCTTCTTTGAGAGATAATCCTCTCCAGACCACTTTTACAAAAGGAATACTTTTACACGTGAGTGCTTCTCTTGATGATCAATAATTAAACAAAACTCATTTGTAAAAGTATGATCCGCTTGAACATCAATATTTTCATACTCAAGAACATGTTTCAGATCCGGTTGATATTTCTTCAATTGGGAGACATGAAAAACATTATGTAATTTACTCGAGTTTGGTGGCAAAGCAAGGCGATAAGCCATGGTCCCCGTTTCGCCAATATTTCAAAAGGACTAATATCTGAGGACTTAATTTCCTTCGTTTGATGGCTCTACCCACTCCCGTGACAAGAGATATTTTCAGAAATACATGATCACCTACCTTAAATTCTAGAGGTTTCCTTTGTTTAGCTGCATAACTTTTCTGCCTACTCTGAGCTGCAAGGAGCCTCTTCTTGATTAAACGAATTTTTTCGGAAGTCTCATCCACCATTTCAGGCCCGAACAATTCACGCTCAGATAACTCTATCCAATAGAGAGGGGATTTGCATTTTCGTCCGTATGGAGCCTCAAAAGGAGCCATTTGGATGCTAGCATGATAACTATTATTATAGGCAAATTCGGCGAGAGGTAAATATTGATCCCAATTTCCTTTGAAGTCTAGTACACATGCACGCAACATATCTTCCAATGTTTGGATTGTCGTCTCTGATTGTCCATCTGTTTGGGGATGGTAAGCAGTACTAAATATCAACCTTGTTCCCATTGCTTGATGTAGGGCTTGCCAGAATCGTGAAGTGAAGCGAGGATCTCGGTCAGATATAATACTCTTTGGTGTACCATGGAGTCTGATGATTTCATGTATATAAATCTTTGCCAATTTCTCAGGAGAATAATTAACACTGACAGGAAGAAAATACGCGGACTTAGTGAGTCGATCAACAATTACACAGATTGCATCATGATGCCTGATCTTGGGTAGACCCACAATCAAATCCATGGTCACGTTCTCCCATTTCCACTCTAGAATCTCCAGACCCTTCAAGAGTTCTCCTGGTCGTCGATGCTCAATCTTGACCTTCTGGCAAGTCAGACATGTAGCCACATATAGAGTTATTTCTTTTTTCATACCAGGCCACCAAAATTGTAATTTCAGATCTCGATACATTTTGACTACACCAGGATGAATGGTGTATTTGCTTTTATGAGCCTCATCAAGAATTTTTTGTCTCAAATCATCTTTAGGTGGCACATAAATTTTTTTCTTATATCGGATCAATCCGCTCGGTGAGATGTCATAATCTGTTGTTTCTCCTCGTTCGGTCTTTTCTTGAATAGACTTAGCTAGGTCATCTTGCATCTGAGCTTTTTTTATTTCAACACACAGACTATTTTCCTCTTGGCTAGCAAGGAGGCTAGTAATGTATGCTTCATGAGGTACATTTTTATTTGCGAAGATCTGATTTGATAAATTCAAGTCACGAAAATCCTCTAGCAACTTCCGCTCTTTGATCGTCATAAATGCAACCTGCATAGTTTTTCTACTCAACGTGTCTGCAACAACATTGGCTTTACCCGGATGGTATTTTATTTTCAGGTTGTAGTCTTTTAGCAACTCCATCCATCTGCGCTACCTCATATTAAGTTCCTTCTGATCCAACAGATACTTAAGGCTTTTATGGTCGCGGTATAGCTCAACGGTAGTACCATACGAATAGTGTCGCCATATTTTCATAGCAAAGACAATAGGCTGCAAGCTCTAAATCATGTGTAGGATAATTTAACTCATGAGGCTTCAAGCGACGAGGCATACGCTACAACTCGCCTTGCGCATCGGGACACATCCCAATCCCCTGTAAACTAGCATCGCGTAGACCATATAGGTGCGCTCGGATATGGGATAATCAACACGAGTCTTGTCGTCGGCCTCTCCTTCGATATCTGGAAGCTCTCCTCACAATGCTCATCCCACACAAATGCCTGGTTCTTTCTTAGGAGCTTCGTCAGTGGCAACACAATCCGAGAAAAATTCTGTATGAACCGGCGATAATACCCTGCTAGACCGAGAAAACTGCGTATTTCTATAACAGTCTCAGGCCTTTTCCAGCTCAATACCGCTTCCACTTTATTAGGGTCCACTGAAACACCATTTTCAGAAACTACGTGGCCCAGAAATTTAACCTCATAAAGCCAAAACTCACATTTACTGAGTTTAGCATAGAGTCGCTTTTCCCTTAGAATATTCAATACAAGTTGTAGATGATCCTCATGTTCCTCCTGACTCTTTGAATAGATCAAGATGTCATCAATGAATACCACCACAAACTGATCTATATACAGTCAGAAAATTCTATTCATGTAATCCATGAAGATAGCAGGAGCATTCGTCAAGCCAAACAGCATCACAAGAAATTCATAGTGCCCATACCTGGTCCTGAGAGCAGTCTTTGGAATATCCTCAGCTCTAACTTGTAGCTGATGGTATCCTGAACGTAAATCAATCTTTGAGAATATACAGGAACCAGATAATTGATCTGGCAAGTCATCAATTCTAGGAAGAGGATATTTATTTTTCACGGTCCTCTTATTCAGTTCCCGGTAGTCAACACAGAGTCTCAAACTGCCGTCTTTCTTTTTCACAAATAAGATCGGGGCTCCCCAAGGTGAAACACTAGGGTGAATAAACCCCTTTTCAAGTAATTCTTCTATCTGCTTCTTTAACTCGATCATTTCATTTGGTGCCATGTAGTAGGGCGCTTTGGAAATTGGTCCAGTACCAGGTGCAATGTCAACGGCAAACTCCACCTCTCTCTCTAGCGGTAACCCGCTAAGATTGTCAGGAAATACGCCAGGAAATTCCCTCACCACTGGTATGTCATCTAGAAATGGTTCTAAATCTTCCTGTATTGAAAAGAATAATACACTATTCTGCTTCAGTAGCAGAAAGAAAACCAAGGCTTCCTTTGACACTAAGATTTCGCTGTTGGTCAGGACAAATAACCTTTCTATTGCCAAAGTCTAGTACAACACTATTAGCCGCCAACCAATTTAATCCCAAAATCACATCAATATCATGCAACGGTAAACAAATCAGATCCACAATGGACTCATATCCATCCACGATCACAATGCAGTTCAGACATACATTAACAATTTTAGATTTGACTCCCAGCGGAGTAGACACAATCAGATCATAAGATAATTTGTGAACATTCAAATTCATACGTCTGACACAGTCATAAGCTATGAAAGAGTGGCTAGCACCAGAATCAAATAATGCATGTAATAAACAATCATGAAGAGAAATCGTACCTTGCAACAGTTCGGGGGATTGACGAGCATGCTCTGAGTCAAAGCAAATACTCGACCACGACTTTGGGGTCTCCTCTCGCCGCCGCTATGGACAATCACGGCGATATGTCCCGGCTTGCGGCAAACATAGCAAATGATCCGCCCATCACAATTAGATCCGGTGCGATTTTCCACATTTATTATACACACGAGGCTGCGCAGCCTCTTGAAATTTATTTGGATTGGAAAGGCTTTTTAGAACTGCCACGATTCTTGTTCCATGGCCCTTTTCTTTTTTTGTGAAGAATTACCGCGAGTAGATTCACTGCAATTCATAGTATTTTTAGAAGCATGCAATTCATTAAGATTCCATTCAGCAATCGACATTCCTCAACAGCTTGATTAAGCTCACAAAATTGCCGAGCAACTAGTTTTTCTCTGATTTCAAATTTAGATCCACGAATCAATACACCAGCCAGGTTACCCTCAGCGTCTGGATTCCTGTGATAAGTAGAATATCAAGATAAACGAGTAAATCTCGCATAATAATCCTCAAAAGATTCATCAGTTCCCTGTTGAATAGTTAAGAATTTAGATTCTTTTACAAGTTGAATTGAGTGAGGGAAATATTGTTCATTGAATTTTTCTTTAAAAACCTCCCAAGTAATGGGGATATTATGAGCATGAAGAGTTGTTTCAGTGTTTCTCCACCGTCTATCGGCAATGCCCTCTAATTTATAAATAGCCAACAAAGGCCTTACGTCTTCGGGTATTCTAGAACCGAAAGATTTTATCAAGCGCGATAGCCAATCCTCGCACTATCAAATCTGCCTCTAAATACCGGAGGTTGATGTTTACATAACTTTTTAACCCGGTATTGAGGAGTCTCAACTTCTCTGTTGTTTAATGGCCGTTGTGGTTGATCATCATTATTATTACTATTATCATTAGTATTGCTTGTGCCATCAATAGTTCGTTCTTCTTCGTGATCACAGGCTCTTATTTCATTTATCTCAGCTTGCATTTGCTGCATCATATTCCCTTGTTTTCTTATTAGACCCATCATTTCTCGCATCAGATTATTATCTTGAGAATTAGGTATTTCTGGCTCACATTCTGGCCTGACTTCTCTGGCTTGTCCTCTGCCTTTTTCCCTTGCCATTTTAAGAATTTAGCTTAACACAAGCAAGAGAAAATGTTATTTTCACATAAATAATATTAAATTATAATCCATAAATTGATAAGCAACCATGCTGAAAACTTACATAATATGTCATTTCCCAACATATCATCGATTCAAATATCAAAACATTAACAGTTCATAAATTGTTCTACATAATTGTACAATCAAGCTACTTCTTATAAGGCTATCATAATATACTTCCATACACCGATAGTCAGATCAGGATACCAAAATAAGTCTGCAGAGACTGATACATATCATTTTAAAAGACTTAAAACTCTCTTAGTTCATAACATCATTCTTTTTCCTAGTTGCGCTGCTTCTACTTTAATACTTCTCGTATCTGACATTCATCTTTTATGATTAACCACCAGTATTTCAATTTTAGTTTTATTTATCAGTATCGTCCAAACCGTGCTCTGATACCACAATTTTTACACACCTACCGGCCTCGCCCTTTCAGGTGGCAGGTAGTGTGGTCCTTTACTTTTATTCAATTTTAGCTTATATTTCCCCAGTTAATTTACGACACACATCAGAGTATAAGCAGCAGCACACACACTGGTTTGGACAAAAATATACTGATAAAAATACAGAAGGATAAATTTTCCCTGAAGGGGTCAAAATATATAGTCATCCGGATAATGGTGCCTGATCGGCCAGAATAACATAATATAGTCATCCGGTAACCAAAATAAATACCTAAAAATAACAGCCACCAACGTCCACCTCCATACTACTCCGGAGCCTTACCTTTGTCTCCCTGCTCCGGTCTCGATGAACTGCTAGAGGGCTTAAAAGGGGTTGGGATTCAAAATTGAATCCCAGAGTAACCGTTAATTTCATATAAAATGTTCAACAAAGCATATAAGCAAACCACAAATAAAAATAATTCAAACCACATCTCATTCAGTATCATGCACACAGCAAGGCGCACAGCCAATCCGGAACTAGCAATCCTAATAGGACACAAAGCCTGATTTGCGGTGGTCCTAATAGTACACAGCACATACCACCGAGCACGGCACACAGCAAGGCCCATTTATGCACACAGCATGTTCCGGTTCTATAGCGCTAGGAAAATGAATGATAACCGAATGTATGCTATATAAATGGAAAAACATACATATATACACAAGTCACACGAGTATATGAAGATTAAGGTTACTACACAGCGATCGACTACTGACTAAAAATAATCTTCCCTAGGTGCAAAATATCACAATTACCCTAACATAATAAAATGTAAATATAATTAAATTCCCTTCAATAAATATTCTATTGATAATTTAAAATAAGCCCAATTCATGTGTCCTTTTATTCTAAGTTCCTTTTCTTGTTAAGGAATTTAATATGGGCCTATATTGTCTTAATTTTCGTCCTTATTCTGAAATTTCCAGAAATAAAGGCCCAATTTTAAAAATTCATAATTAAATATAGAAAAATCATTTTGGGTTGATTACAAAGCTCAAATGACCCTTAATATGTCTATTTGCAAAAAACAATACCCATTTAGGCCAGACCAAGTCGAAAATTCATCCATAGCCCAAAATATTCCTGCTGTCTGAAATAATGCCTAGTTTTTAGGGGCTATTTTGAAACATTTATTTCTCTTAGCAAAAAATTCAGAAAAATACAAATTATATACCAAATTAGTCCTTCAGATGTCTAATTTCTCCTTGTAAAATTTAATAATTTTTAAAGTCCATTTACTAGATCAAATTTCGTGAAGAAGGTGACTGACTCCACAGGAAATTTCCAGAAACAGCACCCCCAATGTTTTCAAACTTCCATTTTTGCTTCCAAAATTATGATCCAAGTTCAACCTCATACAAAATCTCATCTTACACACTTTAAAGCCATCAAAAACACTAAAATCCATTCCCAAAAAACTAGTATCTCCAGCTGGACGAAAATCATTATCTAACCAACAAAATGTCAAATTTCCATTCTAACACCGTAATCTAGTCTATATTCATTTCCAATTTGTTGTTTGAACCCTTAATCATACTCTAATCCTATTTAAGATTTTGGGCAGCCACTCCCCAACATTTAGGGTTTCCAAAATTTCAAGAATACAAGAGAATACCACCACAAATCAATTCACCAACTCAAATCCACTAAAAGGAGGTTCAAGAATCACTAACCTTAGCTTGATCCTTGATGTTCTTGGAATTTCTTCTTCCTTGTTTACCAAAATTTTTAGCCCCCCTTCATAAATACCATAAGAAGACAGATTTTTGGGTCAAGAAGAGTTGCAAAAAGAAGCTTAGAAGAGATGGAAGAGGTTACCTATTGGATCCTTGAGTTTTTCCTTCTCCCTTTCTCTTAGAATTTTCCACTCTTCCTCCTCCTTGCTGTTTTGGTGATGGCTGGCTCAAAAGTGGGAAGAGGAGTTGTTTTAATGTTAATTAAAGGGTCCCATTCAGCTGAAATAATGAAGGGGAAAAATGACCTCCAACTAGCCCAATATTTACCCATTTGCCATTATGTAAAAATCCAACCATTTAGTTGGAATGTAGTTGGCCATTTTCTTCTTCTTCTTTTTTTTTCTTAGTTTGGCCAAAATTTAAGCCTCTCTTAGGATGATTTTAGTCCACTTTGTTAACTTATAACCCATGCTCATGTGCCCATAAATCCTAAATAATTATAAGACATATGGCACAATTTCATGGAAATTATAATTTTAACCTTGCTTCAATTTTTTTCTCTTATTTCCTAAAAATACTCATGCAACTTCTTCTCATTCCTTTTTGGCCAAATTTATTAGACATGACTTCATAAAAATTCATAAATGCAAATAACTTCACATTAATGAACATGAAAAATGAGGATGTTACATTCACTCCCCCTTACAAGCTGTAATCAATACACCCACTTGATTACACACTCTGTACTCAAAGTAATCCTCTTACTAGGATTCACTCCTCTTTACAAGCTGTAATCAATATAATAGATTTCCCACTCAAGATCACTCAATCTTGAGGAACTCTCAAATAAGATAATTACAATGAATCTTCTCTCTCTTAGAAGTAAATGAATAAACACTGAAGTACAATACAAATAATTTCACTCTCTATAGAATTTTATATGATTATTGAGATAATCGGAGAGTAAAAACATGAATATCAGAGTATTGGCATTTTGAAGATGTAAGCTCGTGTCTCTACCCTCTTCTATCTTGAATGCTTCTCCTTTTATAGTTAGTTGCAATTTATGACCGTTGAGGAGAGATTAGTGAGCCGTTGAGATTAATGAATATCTCCGTTGTGTTTTATCGCTGCTCTGTCCCTTCATATTCTCTCGAGGTTAGCCGTTATTCTCCATTAACATTCTTCATTCGATTTGTCCATTGAGACTCAAGTAGAATGTTGACTGGGAATGGCCGGAATGCTTTTCACTTTCTCAGAAGTCCATTTTTCCATTTTCTTGCTTTGAGTATGCATAAGCATTTAATGCGTCTGACACAATATTGCTTTATGGAAATTTGAAGTTTAAAACTTGTTAATCATGTCTGAAACTCATTAGCAGACTGATTAAACTTAGTTAGGAATAATAAGAATCAATAATATGAAGTACCCAAAGCATAACCAAGAAATTGCAGATTACGAGGATGAGGGAATTCAAATCCTGATACAGGTAACTCGAGTTGCACAGAGTTGACTCGAGTTATAGTTCAAATGCTTAAAGGCATAGAGGAATTATCAAACAAGGTAACTCGAGTTATTGCTCAATGACTCAAGTTAGATTAGCAATTTTTCATACCGAGAGCAAAGTGAGATTAGATGACTCGAGTTGTTCATGGTAACTCGAGTTAAACATGCATTTTAACTTTGCACCGAAACAAGTGAACTAGAGATGACTCGAGTCATATCAGCATTTATATCAGTTGAAGTTCTCTGTCACAAGCATGACTCGAGTCATATCAGATCTTGAAAAAAAAGCTGATATCGCGATGTTTAATTTGAAAAGTGAAGTACAATCCTTGACTCGAGTTTCTAAGTGATCACTCGAGTTATTACTTTTGTTTGTTTCGGAGTGACGTCTTGACATTGCTGCATTCTGTCTTCTTTCAGAACATGGGCAAACTTCCAGAAACCATATCTCTTCAAAAATAAATCTAAATATACCAAATGACCTATCCCTAGAAACCTCTTTATGTCTTCTTTCAAATTCTACTGGTTTGAGCTCATTTGGATGTGTATTTTGTGATATACACTCAAAAAACCGAAGCTTGGTCTGTTGAGTGATGCTAATTGATGTGCCAACTTGTGAAATTCATAGCTCTCTCATCTAATCTCCGTTGGGCTTGAATTTTATATCCAAATGACTCATTGGGAGTCTAGTTTCATATGCCACTAGTTTCACCTCAATCCGATGTCTGGTTTGGGAGATATCATCGAAATACCAGACCTCGCTCAGCTGAAACATGAAACAGAGGTGAACAGAGTGGCTGGAGTACACTTTGACTCAAGTTATTTAGTGATGACTCGAGTCAACTTGTTCCAGAGGCACAAATCACAGTAGTAAAGTCATTAACTTGAGTCATTTAGTTCCTAACTCGAGTTAACTCGTCCTAAATCATATTTTTGCTTGTTTTAACTCAGAATTGAGCCATTCCAACTTCCATTTGATCGTGGAGACTTCTAGAATCAATCTTAGAACTTGTATAATGATATTCTCATTCCATTTATCAAGTTCTTCTTGTCTTGATCATTCTCCACAATTCAACTCTCTCTTTCTTCTCTTCTCTTGATCATTCTTCATAAATGAACTCTATTTCTTTCTCTTCTCTTGATCATTCTTTATTATTGACTTCACATCTTCTTAGACTCTACATTAAGTATAAGAATTAGTCAATATAGAAGATAAATGTACTATGGAAACTTTTTGCCCTTAATATTGATAAGCATATTTGTCATAATCAAAACCAAGAATAACTAACAGTTAATAAGGTGGGACGATCCCTATAGAGCAGTTGATCGTAAGCCCCCCAGACGGCGTCCCACCTAATAATTGGGCTAGTTTTGTCCAATTCAGGAGGAATTAGAGGGACAGGTACATTTTTACTTAATTCTATGTTTGAATGTTTCGTCTCTTATATATGCTCTTTCTCAGAGGAACACAAGGATCGGGGAGCAGTAGCGTATCCACCACACGGCCAAATCCAAGACTTTTGCTGTCACCTACAACAAGCTGGTATTTTTTGAAGTTAAATTATTTTTTACCTTTGAGCAAGCAGAGGAAGCCAATGTAAGATATATACTTAAACAATATATAATTTATGTAATTAATTTACATTAGAGGCATTTGTTTCATTAATGTCTTATAAAATGTGTAATTGTTGGTCGATTTCCTTGATGGCAAGTGAACCAGTCAAACAAGTAATAAAGTGTAAGTAGAGTATCCTCCCACAGAGACTGAGATACCGTGAGGTGATGCGCTAATGATGTCACAGTTGTGAAAGCAGAAAGTAAATATAATCAGGTTGAGGGGTTTTGCAATTATGCTACTAGCAAACGTAAACAAAATGACTTTAAACGAGAGAAGATATCAGTAAGAGGTTAGGCTGGACTCAGAATCATCCTTAAGTACATCAATCCTCCAGTTGTTCTCCGATTGCTATAGCATCTATACTGTACAGCTTCCACAATTGCTACAGCATAGCTACCAACTACAAAGCTATTTGGTTAACCTACCTCTATTATCTACCGAAGCTTCCGCGTCCGATACATATGATACTAACTATACTCCTTCCATATTCCTATTGCAACTTTCTAGACAGACCTACGTTACACTCAGGGTGTTATGGTTATGAGAGGTAGACCCATTCCTGAAGCCTACAATAATAGGTCAAGCCATGCACAGGCTGCCTAGTAAACACTGTTTCTCAGAGGTCTAACCCCAACTCCTTGCCAGTAAGCTGAGGCCACAAATCTAGCCCTTAACTTCCGTTAACCGACTAGTAATGAAAACACCGATACGCAAACCAAATTTATTGAATTAAGAACTTGCAACTGGGTTCATTCAACACTTAAAGACTCATCCTCGTCTAGCCATATAGAGTTTAGTTCATGATTGATGAGGGACACATAAAACAACCACTACCAGAATGACCCATGATCGAGAAAACAAAGCTAAGAAGAAAGGAAAACAGAAAGCTTGATGGAATTTCCGACGACGTGGTCGAGGTCCTGTCACGTCACCACTCCACGTCTTCTTCGTTCCGTCGTACTACAGGGAAGGATGCTGGGTTATCTTGGAAGTCTCGTGCTCTTGTGAAATCTCTCACTCTTCTCTTGAGTTCGCCGAAAGTTAGAATCTTGTTCTAGGGCTCTCAGACTCTCTTAGGGTTGGCGCTGCGAGTTGGGCCTTTCCTAATCCGTCGGGATCTATCATATCTTCTGATCCGAGTAGATTGCTTCTGTTGATTCTGCGGGATTCTTCAAATCTTTTAGTTTTGATCCTCCGCATCTTCTATTCTGTCACGTCAGCAACCTATCTGTTAATATCGCCCTTTATTTTATTGCTGAAATGATCTGGGTAAAAAGGTCAGCAAACATGTCGCATAACATTGCGTTCTCTACTTTGCGATAGCATTCGGGATGCCTTCTATTGCACTTCGAATCGCTGTCAGAATGCTATAGCATCGTATCAGCCCTACTATACGATTTCCCTTAAAAACAAAGTAAATTGTTCCATTCTTAGCACATGCAAATGATTCCTACTCTTTAGTCCCTATAGCAGATCCGGTTGATAAATCTTTTGGCCTCAGCCGAGTGCTCTTCCTTGAACTTAGTAATTCTTGCTGTTCTTTGCTCAAGGTTTTTTTTTCAAACCAATAGCTCTTTAGTTCTTTCTACAGCTTTTCACGGGAGTACTCTGCCATAGCATTTTTCACAGTCTTCTTAAGTTCTCTTATCTACCCTATCTGCTATAGCATACTTGTGTGGCTCAAGGGGGTAACAATGTGGAGATGATGATGCAATGGGTTGTGTATGGGAATAATGGGTATGACAGGAATGCCTTTATCCCATAAACTTCAAACTCGGATGCCGATAGACTATCAAAGAACTAAGACAAATCAAGGATCAAACATAGGCTAGCAGACATGCACACAAAATAAAACAATTAGGCTCAATTCAATCCTTCCATTGGGGGTTCTTCCCTTTGAACTTCCTCATTGCCACTCTACCCCGCATCAGATTGGCTAGCACCGTCAATTTCCCAAGCCTAAAGGTTCAGTTCCCTTAGGCCTTTGTGCTATGCTCAGTTATACACACATTCATTCCATTGCTACAAGATTCTATTCATGCTCTATCATGCAATTTGGAAAAAAAATTCTAGTATGTGCAAAAAACTATATGCGGGGTGAATTGGATCATACTCATGGAGACACTAGTGGCAGATTATATCACAAATCGTATCAATCTCCCCCACACTTGAACGATGCAATGCCCACATTGCAATAGAACAAGAATCAAGAACTGAGCGCACAGGTATTCGCAACGAGGGGGCGAGAGAAACATAGAAAGCAAGAGAAGCAAATCATAATACCATTAACAAAAAGGGCCCTGGGGAGAACGCCCAGGGCTGGAGCAACTTGTCAGGAAAACCAAAAAGAAAAAAACAGCTATACTAAAATAACAAAAGAAAAGAAAACTACGGAGCGGAAGGAAGGTAGGGGGTGGGCTCACGGTGTCTTCCTCATCCGATCTATTGCCGAGGGTGTTGACCATGGGAATTGCTAAATGGGAGCGGGAGAGGGAGACGGTCGTGGGCAGGTGACGGCGATGGGATTCCAATTTCACCCAAGAGTCGCTCTAAAGGGTCTTGAGCTCAGTGCGTAAGCGACGAAGCCGGCGCGGAAATTTGCACGGAGATTTCATATCAGTGGCAGGGCAGAAGTAAAGGTGGGCGTGAGTCATGATGTAGGAGCGGTCGGAGGAGTCTGTGGGGTCGGAGACGTTAGAAGGTTCGATGGAGGAGGAGGAAGGGGAGGAAACCTGTACAGGGACGGGTGGCGCCGGCGCCGTGGGTGGAACGCGATGAGGCGGCTGACGAGCGTAGGCCGGTGGGGGCGCCCGACCACGTCGTGCTGTGCATTTCGTCCAGACCATTGGTGTCTTTGGGTGAGGATATGGAAGAAGAAAGGAGTCGGTGGGTTTGTGAAAAGACGCGGGTGCATGGGTGGTAGGATGGATAGAGTATATGAAGGGGTTTGAATATGAAACGTCACGGCTACTTAGACAATGTGTTCTCCTTAGTCAACATGTAGTGGGCCTAAGAAGGTGGCCCACCCAAACAGAGGCATGCACGAAGTAAGTAGAGATGAGGTGCGTACCTGACGGAAATTGGGCTTTTGCCATGTAGTCACTCTGGGGTCCTGATGCCATGCCTCGTGCCGTAGCAATTGCCATGCTGGACTCGTTCATTCCTGTGTTTGATGCTAAAGAACAAATAACCTTGGGCTACCTCCCAATAGCGCTTGCTTTAAAGTCTTCAGATGGACTTTGCTATAGCAATTTAATGCTGTGGTAGGGCAGGGGTCCCCTGCTTCTTTAGTGTCCTTGCAGTTATCTGGAGTGGTTAGGTACTTTTCTGTTGGGTCTTTGAACCTCGTAGTCTTAAGTATTGAAAAAGTGACCTGATCATCACTTACACGCATAGCGAGTTCTCCTTTTTCCACATCAATCAGTGTACGACCAGTTGCCATGAAAGGCTGTCCCAGCCAAATTGGAACGTCATGATCTGCTTCAAAGTCCAATATAATGAAGTTCACAGGGAAGATGAACTTATCCACTTTTACTAGTACGTCTTTGATCTTGCCTTCAGGTAATACTATTGAGCGATCAGCTAGTTGCAATGTGACTGTCGTGGGCCTGGCTTCCCCTACTACCAAGTGCTTGAAGATCGACATCGGCATGAGATTTATGCTAGCACCTAGGTCGCATAGAGCTTTACTAGAGTAATTGGGTCCGATTGCACACGGAATTGTAAAACTGCCAGGATCCTTCAATTTCGGAGGTAGCCAATTGGTTAACATGGCACTGCAATCCTGGGTCAATGCTACTGTCTCGAACTCTTCCAGTCGCCTCTTCTTAGACAAAATTTCCTTCATAAACTTCACGTAGCTGGGCATTTGCTCCAATGCTTCCACGAGTGGAATATTGATGTGCAATTGCCCTAGCATATCAAGGAACTGCTTGAATTGTTTCTCTTGCCCTTGCTTCTTTAGCCTTTGTGGGAAAGGCGGTGGTGGCTTTGGCATTGCTGGAGGCCCGAGGTCAGGATTATGCTTTGATGATGGAGCGGTAGCATTCCTTGTTGGGTATTGTATGTGATCATCCAATGCTGCACGTGGAGGCAATGTTGTAGTGTTTAGATCGTATTCCAATTGTGACAGCCTTGGTTGCCTCCGTTCGTCTTCAAGAGTTTGTTCAGTAACTTCTTGCCCTTCCTTAAGTTTTACTGGCCTTGGATCAGTGACAACCAGAGGTTGCGTGGTTGCTTTCATGGGTTCTAGGCTTTTACCACTTCTGAGCTCTATCATTTTGACTTCCTCTCTTCCCCGGATCCCGGGGACTTCAATGTTCACCAAGCGGGGATCTGAGGGCTGTTGTTAAGAGCGGTTGCTAGTTGTCCCACTTGAGTTTCAAGATTCCTCAAGGTCACTTGCTGATTCTGGATGATTGCATCGTTCTTTACCATATAGTCCTTCAGAAGGGAAAACATAGAGTGTTGCGGGTCTGATTCACCGCCCTGCTGCCTTGCTTACTGGGTAAACCCTGGTGGTTTGATGTTCGGTTAGAGTATTGTCGGCCTGATGATTGTCCTGTTGTTTGTGAACCTTGCGAACTCCATGAGAAGTTAGGATGCTGCCTCCATCCGGGGTTGTATGTATTTGAGTACGGATTATTGGTGTTGCTGCCCCTGTTGAAGTTGTTGATGAAGTTTACCGCTTTAGGGTTGGCGGAGCACTAAGAGTAAGAGTGCTCTCCGCCACAGTACACACAAGCTACCTGAGATGGTTGCAGCGATGTGTTGCTTGATGGAATGGTCAGTCCTTTCACCTTGTTGGTCAGAGATGAAACTTGAGCACTGAGAGCAGTCATGGCATCTAGTTCATGTATCCCTACAATAGTCTGGGAGGATGTAGCTCTGTCTGCTGGCCATTGGTGACTGTTCATGGACATGCATTCTAGTAAATTGTGGGCCTCCTCATAAGACTTCATGAGGATGGATCCTCCTAACGAGGCATCTACAATTGATCGTGTTTGTATGTCAAGACCTCTGTAGAATGTTTGTAACTGGACCCATCCACACAGTCCATGCTGGGGGCATCGTCTCAAGAGGTCCTTGAATCTGTCCCAGGCTTCATACGTAGATTCACCCGGTTTCTGTTGGAAGTTGGTGATGTCCCCTCTGAGTTGAGCATTCTTGGTAGGTGGAAAGAATTTGAGCAACAACTTTCTTCCGAGATCATTCCATGTAGTGATGGAATTAACAGGTAGATTGTTGAGCCACGTCCGAGCTTTGTCCCTTAGTGAGAAGGGAAACAACTTAATCTGGACGGCGTCGGGAGGTATACCAAGGATCACAAAAGAATCACACACCTCCATGAAGGTTTTGAGATGAAGGTGCGGATCTTCGGAAGGAAGTCCTTCAAATTGCCCGGCTGCATTCAGCATCTGAATCACGACACCTTTAGTTTCAAAGTGCCCGGCATTGAGGGTTGGTTGTGTGATGGCCGAGTTCAGCTTGTTTAAATCTAGAATCCCGAATTCCATGATGACCTTGTTCATATCTGGGTTTGGAGGTGGAGGGACCTGGTTTTCCCTGTTTATTAGTGGGCGCTCTTGTTGCTCCCACTCGTGGTTAACAGGTATTTCCACCATGTTTGCTTGGTCAAAAGATTGACTTTGCTGCTTTTGCCTTCTGCGCCTTTGCTTGTAGGAGCATTCTATCTCAGGATCGTAAGGCTCTAGATTGGCTGGAGGCGAGTTGCGCATACACTATAGAATGTACCTGAAAATCAAGAGCAGAGAAAGTGAGCTCCTTTACTAAGTAAATCACAACTATTAAGCAAAAGGGCATTGTCACAAAGGGTATCAGTAGTCCCCGGCAACGGCGCCAAAAACTTGTTGGTCGATTTCCCTGATAGCAAGTGAACCAGTGGAACAAGTAATAAAGTGTAAGTAGAGTATCGTCCCACAAAGACTGAGATACCAAGAGGTGATGCGCTAATGCTGTGACAGTTGTGAAAGCAGAAAGTAAATATAATCAGGTTGAGGTGTTTTGCAATTATGCTACTAGCAAACGTAAACAAAATGACTTTAAACGAGAGAAGATATCAGTAAGAGGTTAGGATGGACTCAGAATTATCCTTAAGTACATCAATCCCCCAGTTGCTTTACCCAATGCTATAGCATCTATACTGTACAGCTTCTGCAATTGCTACAGCATAGCTACCAACTACAAAGCTATCTGGTTAACCCACCTCTAATATCTACCGAAGTTTCCGCGTCTGATACATATGATACTAACTATACTCCTTCCATATTCCTATGGCAACTTTCTAGTCGACCCTTTACACTCGGGTGTTATGGTTATGAGAGGTAGACCCATTCCCGAAGCCTACAATAATAGGTCAAGCCGTGCACGGGCTGCCTAGCAAACACTTGTTTCTCGGTCTAACCCCAACTCTTTGCCGATGGCGAGGCCACAAATCTAGCCCTTAACTTCCTTTAACCGACTAGTAATAAAAACACCGATACGTAAAACCAAATTTATTGAATTAAGAACTTGCAATTGGGTTCATTCAACACTTAAAGACTCATCCTCATCCAGTATATGAGTTTAGTTCATGACTAACGAGGGACACACAAAACAGACACTAATAGAATGACCCATGATCGAGAAAACAAAGCTAAGAAGAAAGGAAAACAGAAAGCTTGATGAAATTTTCGACGGCGTGGTCGAGGTCCTGTCACGTCACCACTCCACGTCTTCTTCGTTCTGTCGTACTGTAGGGAAGGACACTGGGTTATCCTGGAAATCTCGTGCTCTTGTGAAATCTCTCACTCTTCTCTTGAGTCTGCCGAAAGTTAGAATCTTGTTCTAGGACTCTCCGACTCTCTTAGGGTTGGCGTTGTTGTTTCCTTTTATAATCAGGCTTTTTCTTGCAGCGTAAGTTATAACGAGCTGGGCCTTTCCTAATCCGTCGGGATCTATCATATCTTCTGATCCGAGTAGATTGCTTCTGTTGATTCTGCAGGATTCTTCAAATCTTTTAGTTTCGATCCTCTGCATCTTCTATTCCGTCACGTCAACTAACCTATCTCGTTAATATCGCCCTTTATTTTATTCCCGAAATCATCTGGGTAAAAAGGTCAAGAAAACATGTCACATAGCATTGCATCCTCTACTTTTCTATAGCATTCGGATGCCTTGTATTGCACTTTGAATCACCTTGTCGGAATGCTATAGCATCGTATTAGCCCTATATACGATTTCCCTTAAAAACAAAGTAAATTGTTCCATTCTTAGCACATGCAAATGATTCCTACTCTTTAGTCCCTATATCATGAATGTATGCCTTTTTGCTTAGATTATCTGCAGTTAAGCATGTATTTAACATTCAATTCAATCAGTAAGTATAGGGAAAACATGGTACTATTTGTGCTCATCGTCAAAATATCCCAAACTAAAACAAATTATTGACTCCTGGAAGTATGTATGCGTCATACAGGGATAGGAGAGAGAAAGAGTCACTAAAAACGACATGTTCCAAAAAGCAAGTGATAGGGTAATTACTGCACAGGGACACGTATCACCACGAGATTAAAAGAAGATAAAGCAAGGGAAAAATGGTCAATTCCTTGTCCTTTGGGCATTTAATTTCATCCTATGTGAGAGAGGAGAGAAAAACAGATGATTTTATCCATACTCTGATCCAAACATAAGACGCGGGACCCACAGGCGATAGACCGATCGAAAAAAGGGACCGATAGGGACCAGTTAGGGGATTATTTTTGGACCGAATGAGACAAATGTGGGGCCACATTGGAAAGAGGAAAGGCACCACATGAGTATGCCCAGGCAGGGGAGAATATCTGGAAAAGACAGAGAAAAGTACAAAAACAAACACTTTTGGACCCGATGGGACCGATGAGACCGGTAGATCCAAAATTTGACTAATAAGTAGGAAAATGGAATTAATTAATGGGGATCAGATTTGTGGGGCCCCCTAGGTGCCATATGACCCCTTTTAATTAATAAAAATATGACTTGAAGAAAAAGTAAGCTTAATCAGTCCATTAATTAAAGTGTGGGCCCTACCGGTAGGACAAAAAGGTGTTTTGGGTCAAAATAAGTAATTTTTACCAAATAAAAAGAAAAAATCTGGTGAGAGGGCTAGGGATGCGCCACATCACTGTTGGGATCCGTACATGCAGCGGATTAAAATATTCTACAAATCCCGACGGAGGATCGCTCAACCATCGTCAAAATCAAGGTTTGAGAACCGAATATTACATATAGTGAACTCGTCCGCGTCTCGTTCTCTTTGAACTGGTGGGCTACCTTCTCGATCAGCAGAAGCCGACTCCATGAATCGGCTTCCTCTACTGGTATACACGCGAATAAAGACCCGAACACGACGCGGCTTGCTAGCACCTCGAACTGCGTCTATCTCTATCTAGCTCTTGGGTTTCTCGCGTGTATAATACGCTCGACAAAAAGTCCCTTAATTTTTTCTAAACTTGATCGACGTATTATATTCAAAATTAATCCTCATTAATTTTGAAATTCAAATTTTGAATCTGGATTAAAATATATTAATTAAATCTATCTAATAGATCTAATGTAATCTATTTATTTAATCCGAATTAAAAGCTAGATCTGAAATTAGAATTTTGAATCTGGATTAAAATATATTAATTAAATCTCTCTAATAGATCTAATCGATATATTTATTTAATTCAAATAAAAAGCCTTCTGATTTAATTTATCTCTATAAATTAAATCTGAGAAATGATATCTATCTATTTAATTAAATCTGAGATACTATATCTCAATTTAAATCAAATGGATATATGATATCTTTATTCGAAAATTTAATAAGATACAATATCTCTATTTGTTTTAGATATTTAATTTATCAAATAAATTAAATATAAAACAAATATTATATAATAATATTATAATCTCCATTAATAATATTAATATATTAATTTTGAATTTAATATATATATATACACACATATATATATTTATCCTAGATTAAATTCAGTATTCATTAAATCTTAGATTAATATAAGATTCAATGAATCTGGACACTTTTGCTCGTGTTGGGTTATTCTTGTGTGCAAGCCTGCAGGCCCATATGAGATTGGCAGTGGGCCAACACTGTACTAGCCCACAAGTTGCAAGCGGCCTCTAGTAAGACATTGCGACTATCCAATTCACATGGGGATCGATGACACGATACAACCTATTGTAATGTCGCATGTCCCTTTTGTCACGCGATAATTTGGTCAAGGATGAGGCATGGAAAATGTCAACTTCCTTTTCTTGACTATTACTTTCTCGATTCTCAAGTAGTCTTATAAGTGAAATGGAAACTCTTTTCCATCACAGTATGGCCATACATTTCTTAGACTCACTCATCGAGGGGCCCAGTATTATCTCTCTACAAATGTGAGGGACAAATTATATCTTGACCATTCACATCCCTCCGCATGAAAACCACTGATCCCCATCCCAGCCTTTAACATCACCCGGTCAAAGGTGACTTTTGACTAGGTCAAAGGTCAGTGACTCATCATATGGGAATCCATGATGATCTCAGGTCATAGGGCATTGTGACTCAGCTATACATGAGATAAGCTTATGACATAATCCATGCAGCTTTCTCATAGTGGGTCGGTCCAGCACCTTGTACTCTTACAAGTACCCATGACTTTGATTCATATCTCCATACCTCAACAAAGTCATACTGGTCTTTACTCATCTTCGTTCCCGTGTAGATGATTGACCAGGGACATTTAGGATAATCTATAAGATATCTCCAGGGATACAGTTATCAAATATAAACATGCAAATGAAATGACAACTTAAAAGAGAATGCTTTAAATAACATAAAAGTCTAAGGTACAATGAATTGCCCTTAGGGCATAAATTTCCAACAATCACCTCCTACAAGCTTTTAGAATCAGTCACATGGGATAAATATTAAGCTAGACCAATTAATCACCAGCCGAACAATAAATTTACCTAGTTACATTGGAACTAGTTGGTTACTTTTAGATTAATATTAAAAGGAGCCCAACTTGTCATTTTTTCTCCTAAGAGGCGTGGCACAGCTGAAGAAAAGAGAAGGGACCAGCAAGCTCTCATAGCCAAGATCAAGCTCTCAACCACCTTGTCCACCAAGCCAAAGCTCAATTAGGTAACTAACGACAACTTGAACCTTTAAAGTTTAAACTTGGGATTTTCGTGCTTCTGGTTGGGGCTTGGTTTTGGGGTCTGATTTTGGAGTTTTTGATGGTCCCAAAGGGTTTAAAATGTGATTTTTTTATGGGGTTAGGTTGTGGTTTGAGTTTCCAAACTCAAAATCATTGAAAAAGCTTTAAAAGTGAGTTTGTTCTTGATTCTGGAAATTCTGGCAGTGGATCTTCAAGTGAGTTCTAAAAATAGTAAACGAATTTATTTTTGGCTGACATTTTACAGGAACAAATTACACATCCTAAGGTTCACTGTGATGTATAATTTTTGGATTTTTGGATTTTTCTACTAAGATAAAAATTGGCAAAGTTCTGCAACAGGGTGAAATCTGACCCAAGTGTGAAACGTAAGAAACACACCAACATACAAGTACTTTCGAGGTCTGGAAATATTTTTCATGAAAAATAGATATCTCAATGATTAACATGGCGCTGGAAGCATGCAAAAATGAGTTTTTTGGAATCTATTAAAAATCTTGGAAGTTAGGACAAAAACACTGGATTTCTGGCAAACTTTGGGTTGGGCTCGGTTTTAACAAGAAAAATGTGGGGGCATTTTTTTAAATACTGAATAAGTGTATTTTAATGATATATAGGTCAAAGGAACCCTTGGGAAGTCAACGGGCTCAATAGAATATTAAGGACAATATTTACCACACTAGGTAGTAACCGTTTTACTCATATATCTTTATGTGTTTTGTTGTATGTTAGTGTTTGCCATGTGTGTTTTTCTTTGTATATGTTTGTACCAAATATGCATACAGAGTTGTATGATTCCTAGCACTGAGGACATTCAGTTTGAGGACGGCCTTAATTGGCGGCTGTGCGGGTTGAGTTTCAGTCCGGGGCGGCTTTACGGGTTGAGAGTCCAGTGAGACCGAGGCTTGCCTTGGTAAGGCAGCTGTACGAGTTCTTGGATTATGTTATGTGCTTTACTGTGGTATGATCTGGATGCATATCTGGTATGTGCTTGGCATGCCCTTATATTTTTGTCTAGCATGGTAGCTTACATACTCCTTACACATTTAGTATTTGAGTATTGACGGTTACTCTGGGGGCCACTATCAGACCCTAGACTCTTTTGTAGTCACTGTAAATGGAGCTATATACCCAAGAGGGGGGTGAATTGGGTATTTTAAAAACTTTTCTGAAAGTGCTGTTTTGACCAAGTAAAAACAGATTATAACAGAGGAGGAAGGGAAGGAAAGCTTGCACAAGAGAAATTATCCTGGTTCGGTCTTATCCTTGACCTACATCCAGGTCCCCAAGCCACACTTGGGATTTTCAATCCACTATACTCACAAACCGATTACAAACTCGTACTCAAGAGTAGTTCTCTCTCTAGAACTCACTCCCCCTTACAAGTTGCAATCAATACACCCAACCACCAAGTCCCCGACTTGTGGTTATCTCAATCAATAAATGATTTACAGATAGAACTCTCTCACGAGATAAAATGAACAACTGAAGTACAAGTATCGATTGATACAATACAAGTGAAAGCTGAACACAATAAATGGCAATCAATAAATTTTCACTCTCGCAGGTGTATCAGGCTTGAGAAGAAGTTAATGAACTCTATTTATAGGTAGAGAACATTAAATGACCGTTGAATGATGAATCCAACCGTTGTAGGTGATTAGCATTAAGTCCGGTCATCTTCTCTCTCTAAACTCCAACTAATTCAGTGCTAATATGATCTGAGGTGGAACTCTGAGGATTTGCCCGTTGGAGAAGAGTTTACTTGATGAAGGAAGCATTCTTGACCGTTGAGAATGCGTGCTCAGATGGATTATCCAAAAGTAGGTTGATTTGCGAGAAGTGCATTAAATGCACTGTACACTTTTTGCTTTATGGCTTTGACCTTCAATAATCTTCATCTGTGCTAACTGAAATTCACTCAACAAACTTGTTAAACATAGTTGGGTTCATAAGTGAATGATTCATGAAAGCAATTAGAACAAACAAGAGTGATATGCAAATTCGTATAATTCAAAAATTGGTTTCAGCGTTGGTTACTCGAGTAAGTTCATCGTTACTCGAGTAAGTCACTTGTGTGAGAGAGTCTTTTACTTGCGGTATCAAAGGATACTCGAGTAAGCAACTTCCGAAAGCAAACCTTCGAGACTTGAACTTTTGAAACCAAAGTCTTTACTCGAGTAAGTTAGTGGTATACTCGAGTAAGCAACTATTTGCTTGAAAATTTTAAGTGTAAAATGCCTCATATCTTTGCGGTATACATTTGTATACTTTGGAGTAAGCAAGTTCAAGAGTCAAGTTGAAAATCAGTTTAAGAGCTCATTACTCGAGTATGACAACCCTTACTCGAGTATGCATGAGTTAGAAAAACTTGGGAGCTCTCTGTAAGACCCTTTACTCGAGTATGCAAGTTTCTACTCGAGTATACACTCAAGTTCAAAAGTTCATTTGCTCTCGGTAAGTTCAATACTCGAGTATAGAGATCTATACTGCAGTATTGACTTAACTTGAAAAGTTTGGTTGCTCTCTGGATGGCCTATACTCGAGTATGTAAACCTATACTCGAGTAAGCAAAAAAAATTTGAAAAACGCATTTGCTCTGGATGACCTTTACTCGAGTATATCATCCCTTTACTCGAGTAAGTACCTTCTGTCAAAAACTCGATTGCTCTCTGAGACGTCAATACTCGAGTATGGCTATCCATACTGCAGTATTGACGTGTAAAATCCAATTGGGCAATCCTTTAACAGTCCTATACTCGAGTAAGCATTCCTTTACTCGAGTAAACAACTGAGGAATGGTTTTACACAGATTTTGCAAAAACTTCAACACATGTTTACAATTGTTGTTAATCATCAAAACACATTGAGAACTAACATTCTCCCCCTTTTTGATGATGACAACACTTGTAAATGATCTTTTTAAATAATTTGAAAGATGAAGTTCCTTTGAATTGAAGTTTTTCAAATATTAGTGCAAAGTGTTCAAAAACCATTTGAATATGCATGTTAAACTGTAATACTCAGAGAATGGCAGCAGAGATGCATTTAAACACATAAACAACTGATAATATAGTCATTAGGAAAACTTCATACAATGTTTTACTGATATCAGAGAATGAAACAAAATTTGCAGAATCAACAAGATATAATGAAATGCATGCTAGACACTACAACCTAGACCCTATACATCTTTCTCTTCTTCTCCCCCTTTGTCATCATCAACATACTCGGGATCAAGAACAATAAAAGGAGGGGAATAGAGGACCATGGCAGTGGATGGATCAAAGGTAGGGTCATGGCGAGCTGCATAAGGGGAAGGTGTGGGGAATTTCTCAGTAGACGGGGTAGATGGAGATGGAAATGTGTCAGGTAGAATCTCTGTGGTGGGAGTGATAGGAGAAGATGGAATTACAGGGATAGGAGTGGAAGTGGTGTGAGGTGGACCGGGAAAGGAGAAGGTAGGTGAGGAAGGTGGGGAAAAGTGAGTCTCGGGTGGCTGGGTCTCTGGAACAGGAGTGGATGAGGAAGGATCAGTCGTGAACCCAAATGTAGCTGAGGATGAAGAACCAAGGTCAAAGTGCTTGATCAACTTGTTAACCTTGTCCCGGGCCTCTGAAGCAATATCCAAGATAGAACCAATCCGAGAATCCAAGTCGATGCACTGATCAAAAATCTCATCCTGCTTCTTTTCAGTGTCATCCTGGAGTTTGGTCAACTTTGTTATAACCTCATTCTGGCCAGCAATCACCTCATTAAGACCAATCTTGAGATCAGCTCCTAGCTTGCCAAATTCAAATTGCATTCGACAAAGTGAGAAGCAATGGAAGTGTCCACAATGGCTTTAACTCTAGCCTCAAAATCCAGTGGAGGAGGAGGAACAGACTGAGCCTTGTGCGCAACTGATTGAGATGCACAGGCCTGAGATCTTTGAGGAGCCCTTGACTGACCGGATCCTTCTGGTTCAAGGTTTATCTGCATAAACTTAAGTTGAGTCTTGCCAAAGGATGGGATATGCTTCATTGATTCAGGAGGGCCCACGTACCATATCTTATGGTAAAATAAGATCAGGGACACCAGAGAAGCGAAGGGCATATAAGATCCTTTTCGGGAGGTAAACTTGAAGTAGCTCATTTCCTTGAAGACCCACCGCCCAATGTTGAAAGGATGTTGCTTGATAAAGGCGTGAAGAAGCGGTAGTCCTTCTTCGTGAAATGTGTATAGCTACCTCCCTTCCGACAAAATTCCTCGAATACACAAACCAAAGTACACGGTGCAATTCGGCATGTCATATGGTTTAAAGGATAAATGAGCTTTCGATCATTCGGTGCGTCTTGAGTGAGCAAAAGTGTCCTATACACCTCTTCATTGCTATATCGTGGTGTAGAAGCCTCTGGGGGATCAACAACCTTCAATATCCGGTTGAGGATTGCAGCAGAGATGGTGAAGGTGACTCCTCGTACAGATGTGGTGATCCTTTCTTCAATTGCTTTGTCCTCTGAGTCCAAAATGTGATCAGTCTTCATGTTGAAATAGAACATTCTTACCAACTCCGGAAAGTAGGCGGCCTGGATGGAAACAAACGAGTCATAAGGTCTGAGCCACGGCGATAGATCAACATTGCATTCCTGGTATACTTGTTCTAGATTGACTGAGACAACGGCACAAAATCCTCGGGTTGAAAATTGCTCTCTGAACATGGCATTGTGGCCGGAGGAAGTGCGGCCAGGGGCAACTTTGAAACCCGGCGGTGGATCCTTGTGAGGCTTTATCTCTTCAACAGCATTTTCGACGAAGGGAGATACCTCCTCTTGCTCTTCCTCTTGATTACCTTCTGGTTCGGAAGCCAAAAGAGTAGCTTCATCGGTAGAGGATGAGACAATGGTGGTGGAGGGTCGCTTGGACCTTCTCTTCATCTTCTCTACGGCCTTCTTCTTTCCCTTTTCTTTGCTTGGAGAGGCCTTCTTTTTCTTCTTCGTTCCGAAGACTTTGGGCCACGAGAGGACGAACCCCTTTTCTTGGGGTTTTGAAATTGAGCCTCCGGAATCGTAAAGCCTACGCCAGGAATCCTTGTATCAATGCCTCTCTGCAATTTCTTTGGAATCGATTTGGTTCTTGGAGCTCGTGGAGGAACCGGTTGAGAGGATTGAGAGACTTCCTTAGACATTTGAGCGTTTAGGGTTTCGGCGAAAATGGGGATAGGAAGAATTAGACGAGGTTTGGTGAAGATTTAAGGGGATTGATGAGGGATTATGACGGTTACAAAAGGAGAAGAAGAGAGAAAGTCGCGTCTCCTAGGGCTTTACTGGAGTAAGGGTGCGAGTATGTAAGAACACATCGTTTCAGTATATATAGATAGACCCCTATACTCGAGTACAGTTCTTGCTTACTCGAGTATAGCATACTTTCATTTACATACTCGAGTAAAGAAGGAAGTATACTGACCTGGACTTCAAAAATGTCGTGTGAATTTTTGAAAAACCCGATGGCCATACTCGAGTAAGCCACTAACATACTCGAGTATGCCTCTGGCATACCTTCAGGTTTGGCCTCTGTCTGGTCCTATACTCGAGTAAATAACTACATACTTGAGTAAACATTCCTTTGTTCTCAGCAATGTGCTCTCTGCCTCTGGGATACTCGAGTATCCACTTACATACTCGAGTAAAGCATTTCTGAACCTCTGAATTTGCTTTTTGCAGCGTGTTTACTCGAGTACCATGTACTCTACTCGAGTAAGCAATCTCTGAAACATCAGAAAATCCTGCAAAAACAATTTCTATACACTCTGATGCTTAAGTTAGTAAGGATTAATCATCAAACACACAACTAACATTAAATTGGATGAGAAATGCTTACAATTCATTGGGATTTACCATTCCCAAATCTCTCCTTATGAAGTTGAAAGGTTCTTTGGCTAGAGGCTTTGTGAAGATGTCAGCAAGTTGAAGATGAGTTGGGATGAACATCACTTTGACATCTCTTTTCGGACATGATCCCGATTGAAGTGATGCCTCACATCAATATGCTTGGTTCTTGTATGTTGCACCGGATTCTTGGCCAAGCTTATTGTGCTTGTGTTGTCACACAAAATTGGGATTTCCTTCAAGTGAACTCCCAAGTCAGCAAGTTGTTGCTTCAACCATAGTACTTGAGCACAACAACTTGAAGCGCCCACATATTCAGCTTCGGTAGAGGACACGGCCACGATGTTTGCTTCTTGCTGAACCAAGAGACAAGTGAGTTGCCAAAGAATTCGCATTGGCCACTTGTGCTCTTTCTATCTATCTTGTAGCCGGCATGATCCGAATCGAGTATGCCATCAAGTGTTCCGGTTGACCTTTGGGAAACCATAGTCCAAGAGTCTTCGTGTCTAAGAGATATCTGAATATCCTCTTCACATGTTCAGCATGGGACTCTTTTGGAGCGGATTGGAACCTTGCACACATCCCAACACTGAATTGGATGTCCGGGCGACTCGCTGTGAGATAGAGAAGTGATCCAATCATTCCTCTATACTTTGTGATGTTGAAATCTTTGCCCTTCTCATCAGCATCCAATGACGCAGTTGAGCTCATAGGAGTGTCGGCCTCCGTTGCATTGGTCCATCCCAAATTTCTTCAAAGAAATCATTCGATATTTGGTTTGGGAAACAAATATCCCATCTTTTCTTTACTTGATTTGCAACCCAAGAAAGTAGTTGAGCTCTCCCATCATGGACATCTCAAACTCTCCTCGCATAGTCTTTGAAAATTCTTCACACAAAGCATCATTAGAGGCACCAAATATAATATCATCCACATATATTTGAACCATTAAAATTTCATTGAGCTTATTACTCTTTATGAAGAGAGTTGTATCTGCTTTTCCTCTAACAAAGCCTTGATCAAGAAGGAATTTGCTTAATCGCTCATACCAAGCTCTAGGAGCTTGTTTCAGTGCCATATAGAGCCTTCTTGAGACGATACACATGATCTGGACAATGTTCATTTTCAAAATCGGGAGGTTGTTCTACATAAACTTCCTCTTGTATAAAACCATTAAGAAAAGAACTTTTCACATCCATTTGATATAATTTAAATCCTTTTACACATGCAAAGGCTAGAAGTACTCTTATGGCTTCCAATCTTGCCACTGGAGCATAAGTTTCTTCATAATCAATTCCTTCTTCTTGATTATAGCCTTTGGCAACCAATCTTGCCTTGTTGCGGACAATGATTGCAGACTCATCACGTTTGTTCTTGAATACCCATTTGGTGCCAATGACCGGATGGTCTTTGGGCCTAGGTACCAAATCCCAAACTTGATTTCTATCAAATTGATGTAACTCCTCTTGCATTGCTAACACCCAATCATTATCCGAAAGGGCTTCATCAATCTTAGAGGGTTCTATATGAGATATAAATGCGAGAAAGGTTACTTCATTCAAAGTACTATTTCTGGTTCTTACTCCCGATTAATATCACCTATAACTTGGTCTAAAGGATGATTTCTAATAAATTTCCAAGCTCTAGGTTGAGTCTCGATCGGGATTTTCAATATTCTTTTGGGGATCAGCCTCAAAAACATTTTCAGATTTTCAATAGAAGCGGGAGTAGTTTTCGAAAAGAATTGATTTTTGAAAACATTTTCTTCTTCATTATCCAAGGTTTTATCGATTTGGATTCACGAAAACAACATGTATTGACTCTTCAACAATACGAGTGCGAGTATTAAAGACTCTATAAGCTCTACTCCTATTTGAATAACCAATGAAGATACCTATTTCAGCTTTGGAATCAAATTTACCAAGATTCTCTTTACCATTATTGTGCACATAGTACTTGCATCCAAAGACGTGTAGGTGGCTGAGATTTGGCTTCCTTCCCTTGTAGAGTTCATATGGGGTCTTGTTCAGCTTCTTCCTCAAATAGGCTCGGTTGGAGATGTAGCAAGCCGTACTCATCGCGTCACCCAAAACACTTGAGAAGTGTTGTTCTCATTTAACATTGCCCTTGCCATCTCAGTGAGGACTCTATTCTTCCTCTCAACAACACCGTTTTGTTGAGGAGTCCTTGGAGTTGAGAAATTGTGATCAATCCCCATATTGTCACAGAACTCAGCGAAGGCGTTGTTTTCAAATTCGCCACCATGATCAGTCCTTATACCGAAATTGCGAAACCTTTCTCGTTCGACCTTTTTGGCAAAGGTAACAAACTGATCAAACGTTTCATCTTTAGATGATAAAAATATTGTCCAAGTAAATCTAGAGTAATCATCAACTATGACCAAAGTGTAAAGGTTTCCACCAAGACTTTTTACTCTAGCTGGTCCAACTAGATCCATATGAAGTAATTGAAGAGGTCTACTAGTTGAGATCTCATTTTTTGCTTTAAAAGAAGATTTGGTTTGTTTTCCTTTTTGACAAGCATCACAGACTATATCATTTTTGAAATTCAATTTAGGAATACCAATGACCAAATCCTTTTTCAAAGACTTGTCAAGTTGAAACATATTAACATGAGCTAATCGTTTATGCCATATCCAACTCTCATTCAAGTTACTAACAAAACAATTTTCAGAAACTGAAGCATTGCTAGAGAAATTAAGAGTATAACAATTTCCATCTCTAGGTGCTCTAAATAAAGCTTTAGTTTTCAAATCATCAATGGAGACTAAATCCTTTCTAACAATCAAGCATTCATTTGAATCAAAGATAACTAGGTTACCCTTGTCGGTGCTTTGGCTCACACTTAGGAGGTTGTGACACAATCCTTCTACTAGGTAGACATCTTTGATGAGAGGACCTTCATTGTTTCCTATCTCACCAATCCCAGCAATTTTTTCTCGATTGGTCTCCTCCAAATGTGACTCTACCACCATCCTTTGGTTTGATTGAAAGGAATTTGGATTCATCTCCAGTCATGTGTCTTGAGCACCCACTATCAATGTACCACTTGTTGGGTCTTGATGCTCTAAGACAAACCTGCAATTCACAAGGGATCAAGCCTTAGGTACCCATCTTTTCTTGGGTCCTTTGGAGTTAGTTTTGACCTTAGGAACATAAGTTCCTTTCGGTACCCATTGATAATTACCCACAGGCTTAATTTTTCTTTCTTTTCTATGAAAGCAAGATGAAGTAGAATGACCCTTCTTATTACAATAATTGCAATGTGCAAAGGGATTTGAAGAGTGAACTGATTTTGTGAAATAGTTCATGTACGTTTTTTGACCACTCTTCTTCTTGCCTTTCTTCTTATCAAAATCAGTCCGTAACCAATGCCTGATCTATCATTTATAAAACGTTGTTGTTTCAAAATGACATTGAGCATTTCACTTCCTCTAGTGAATTTCTCAAGTGCCTTTGTAAGATATGAATTCTTTTTCTTCGATCGGACAATCTTTACAAATAGTATTTTCTCAAGAGGAAAACTTTTCAACTTGAGATTCAAGAGTAAGATTTCTTTTTTCGGTTTGAAATATTTTTCAAAAGCTTTTCAAACTCAGATTGCACAGTCATATATTCAAGCAAATAGCTCATCATAAGGTGGTTTGCAATCATATACCTCTTCAAGGTTGATGCGTAATTCTTCTTCTTCGGCAACTAAGCATACGTTTGCTTTTTCTTCCTCATCCTCATCATCTTCATCAGATGAGCTATCACCCCAAATGCCTGAGACATAGGCTTTCTTCTTATATTTGTTGAACTTCTTCTTTTCTTTGTCTTTGTTGTTCAACTGAGGGCACTCAGCCTTGATGTGGCCAGGCTTTTGGCACTCATAGCAGATGATTGGTTTCTTTGCTTCATAGCTAGAGCTAGCTTTGTGAAATTTCTTGAAACCTTGGTCCTTCTTGTAGAATTTCTTGAATCTACGAACCATCATGCCTATTTCCTCATCTTCGTCTACATTCTCATTTTCCTCATCTGAATCTTTAACTTCTCTTGCGTACTTGAGGAAATTCCTTTGTTCTTGCCATGAACTTCATCAAGTCCCTTCTTGAATTTGAGTTTAGCCTCATACTCGGAGAGACCGCCGAATAGAGCGCTGCGACGTCATTGACTCTCCTCGAGCCTCTTCAATAGCCGTGACCTTTGCTTCCCATTCCTTGTTAAGGATATTCAAGATCTTCCTTACTTGGACCGGTTGGTCATATTCTTTTCCCAAGGCAGGCAAGTTGATTGATGAGATGGGTGAACCTTAGCTGGAACTCACCAATGGATTCGCCATGCTTCATTCGTAGAAGATCATATTCGGTCATAAGAGTATTGACTCTGTTTTGCTTTACTCCAGCTGTTCCTTCATGAGCTATTTCTAGAGCATCCCACATGGCCTTAGCAGATGATAAGGTGCAAATACGAAAGTATTCTTGTTGACTTAGAGCACTTTGGAGTAGTAACACAGCCTTGCTGTTGAGTGTGACATTTCTTCTGTCATTATCATCATATTCTTCCTCTAGCTTAGGAACTCTAACTCCATCTTCAAGGGTTGATGGCGCATAGTCTCCTCTTTCAAATACTCTCCGAGACCATACTCTCATTGCCATGATGAAAACTTTGAATTTTGCTTTCCGGAAGGAGTAATGCTCTCCATTGAAACCAGTGGTCTGATAGAAGCTCCATCGGGTAAGATACCTTCCATATTGATCCTTCTCGAGATGTTAAGCTCTTTTGAGAAGACCTTGCTCGATACAAATGTAAATGGAGCTATATACCCAAGAGAGGGTGAATTGGGTATTTTAAAAACTTTTCTCGAAAGTGCTGTTTTGACCAAGTAAAAATAGATTATAACGAGGAGGAAGGGAAGGAAAGCTTGCACAAGAGAAATTATCCTGGTTCAGTATTATCCTTGACCTACATCCAAATCCCTCAAGCCACACTTGGGATTTTCAATCCACTATACTCACAACCGATTACAAACTCGTACTCAAGAGTAGTTCTCTCTAGAACTCACTCCCCCTTACAAGTTGCAATCAATACACCCAACCACCAAGTCCCCCGACTTGTGGTTATCTCAATCAATAAATGATTTACGAGATAGAACTCTCTCACATGAAGCGAGATAAAATGAACATCGAAGTACAAGTATCGATTGATACAATACAAGTGAAAGCCGAACACAATAAATGGCAATCAATAAATTTTCGCTCTCGGTAGGTGTATCGGCTTGAGAAGAAGTTAATGAACTCTATTTATAGGTAGAGAACATTAAATGACCGTTGAATGATGAATCCAACCGTTGTAGGTGATTAGCATTAAGTCTGGTCATCTTCTCTCTCTAAACTCCAACTAATCCAGGTGCTAATATGATCTGAGGTGGAACTCTGAGGATTTGCCCGTTGGAGAAGAGTTTACTTGATGAAGGAAGCATTCTTGACCGTTGAGAATGCGTGCTCAAAAGTGGATTATCCAAAAGTAGGTTGATTTGCGAGAAGTGCATTAAATGCACCGTACACTTTTTGCTTTATGGCTTTGACCTTCAAAAATCTTCATCTGTGCTAACCGAAATTCACTCAACAAACTTGTTAAACATAGTTGGGTTCATAAGTGAATGATTCATGAAAGCAATTAGAACAAACAAGAGTGATATGCAAATTCGTATAATTCAAAAATTGGTTTCAGCGTTGGTTACTCGAGTAAGTTCATCGTTACTCGAGTAAGTCACTTGTGTGAGAGAGTCTTTTACCGCATCCAAAGGATACTCGAGTAAGCAACTTCCAGAAGCAAACCTTTGAGACTTGAACTTTTGAAACCAAAGTCTTTACTCGAGCAAGTTAGTGGTATACTCGAGTAAGCAACTATTTGCTTGAAAATTTTAAGTGTAAAATGCCTCTATACTGCAGTATACATTTGTATACTGGAGTAAGCAAGTTCAAGAGTCAAGTTGAAAATCAGTTTAAGAGCTCATTACTCGAGTATGACAACCCTTACTCGAGTATGCATGAGTTAGAAAAACTTGGGCTCCAAAATCGTCTGCCCTCTTGTCCGAATTTGCTCTTCATGTCTTCATAACAATTGTAGCTCTCTGAATAATCTGAAATATGAGACAAAAATGAGACAAATCCGATGTCTGGTTCAAGCGTTATGGTAAAAATGGTGAAGCAATGTAAAACTGGAATTTATTATTAAATAATGGCTAAAATATAATAAAAGGCCCAAGGCCCAAATAAGTATAAAAGCCATTATTTATTAGCTAAAGAGTCCTAAATTATAAATCAAGAACAAAAAGTAGTGTATGAAATATTCAATTATCAAATTCCCCCACACTTATCTTTTTGCACTCCTGAGCAAAATTCAAAGAAAAAGACCTAAAGGAGAAACTCTTCTTTTCTAACAATTGCTAACAATGTAAAAATTGAACAAAGGACACAAAGCTCCAAAATATCAATCAATCAAGACCACAATCCCTTAATCTCAAATTACAATTCATGGTAATCTCAATCAATGATGCTAATCACAAAAGATGGTCTCTCAAATGATACGCTCAATCAATCAATCTCTCAAGTGTTTAAGGTAAATAAATGTATCGCTCAAATTCTACTCAAGAAAATTGTCCTACCATAAGCTTGCTCAATTTCTACGTCTCCACTACTCATAACACATGCATGCACAAATCAAGAGAGCTTTTTATGAAAGGTTGTAATGGGGTTAGGGTGAAGGTAGGTAATAGTATGGAATGAGAGGCTAAGCACCAAAGAAATTAAAAATAGCACTAATTAACACAATCATTCTCTATGTGAGAATTTTTTTTTTATATATCTCCTTTCTTTCTATGCATTTTCTTTCTTTATTTCTTTATTTCTCTTTTTTTTTCTTTCTTTCTTTTCTGCTTTTCTTTCTTTCTTTTTCTTTTCTTCTTCTTTTTTTTTTTTTTTTTTGAAAATGAAACTATACTATATACATAACCACAATGACAAAAGGAAACATCCTCCCACACTTAGGAATAAAATGGTTTTACGCTTAGGCTTGTAATGTGGCTTAGAAAAGAATGAGTCAAAAAGGCACAAAGGGCTAGCAAAGGGATCATAATGCAAGGGAAAAGCTATTTGGCCAAAGTAGGGAAAATAAAAGAAAGAAAACAAGCTTCCATCATACTTATGCACGTAAGTGAAAAATGTAGTTTCAAAAAGAAAAGGAGCAAGTTCTAGAGAACACAAATCATGAGCAGATGCACACATGAAAGAAAGAATGGCAAAAGATGAATTCCATTCATGCAGCCCAAAACCTCACAAGGTCAACACCAACTTAAGCAATCAACAACATCAAATCAACTACCAAGACATGTAATCGAAGAGTCAAGAATTGCAGACCCAAAAATGATCCATTAAAACCAAAATGTCCAAGTTCATAATATGTAGCAATCATAGAAAGAGATTGAATTTATTTCAAAAAGCAAAGTAGAAAAAAAAACAAATAGAAGAAATAGGGAGAAAGAAAGAAGAATACTCCCCAAGGGGTTTATGGAGGATAAGTGGCATCAATGAGGAGAATCTCTGCTTCCTCGAGCCGCGGGATGCCTCGTGAAATGGCTTGAGGCGATGCCCATTGACCTTAAAGGTTCGTCTGTGGGTGGATCACATAGCTCAACAAAGACCAAATGGAAAAATATTAGTGATCTCAAAAGGGCCATCCCATTTAGATCGAAGCTTACCAGGCATAAACCTCAAACTCCATGGAAAGAGTACCAGAATGTACATCTATCTTAGTCCTAGCTGTTTTCATGAAAGGTCTCCCTAGAATGATTGGTGACCTACTACTGGGAGACTCATCCTCCATATCTAAGATGTAAAAATCAGCAGGAAATATCAGTTCATTAACTTTGACCAATACATCTTCAACTAAACCGAAGGATGAACATTACTCCTATTAGCTAGCCGAACAACAACACCAATGGGGACGTAAAGGACCAAGACCAAGAGACTTATAAACAGATGCTTAGGCATGACATTAATAGAAGCACCTAAATCTAGCATGCAATCATTAAATCTATAGTTACCAAAACAACAAGGGATAGAAAACGTCCCCGGATCCTTGCACTTGTGAGGCATAGTAGGGCCGGATGAGTCTTGATACATTCTGGTTCAAACTCACTCGTTCACTCCCCTTCAGTCGCCTCTTGTTGGTGCACAACTCCTTCAGAAACTTGGCATATTTAGGAATTTTTTTGACCGCATCTAAGAGAGGAATGTTGATCTCTACTCTCCTGAATGTCTCAAGTATATCCTTCTCTTGTTCTTTTTTCGCCAACTTCTTGGATTGGGTACTCTCTCGAGGAAAGGAAGAGGAATGGGGATGTCATCCTCTACACCTTGCTGCACTGCCTTTTTATTTTTAGAGTCAATCTTCACAGTTTCTGACTCTTTTTCTAATGTGGAAGTCACATCTGCAACTGGTTTAGGTTCCTCAAATTGCTTGCCAGAACGAAGGGAGATAGCACTCACATTCCCCTTAGGATTAGGAATTGTTTGTGAAGGAAGAGTGTTGGATCCCTGAGGTTGAAGCTGGTTCAATGAGGTTGCCAACTGCCCAATCTATGTTTGCAAACTCTGAATGGAAGTATCAGTTTGCTGTTGGAACTGCGTATTGGCTGTGATAAATTGCTTCATCATATCTTCAAGTGAGGAACCACCACCACTACTAGCCTGCTGTTGTGCCGCCTGTGAAGGTGCAAATATGACTGGTCGAGGAGGTAGTGCTGACAAAGGCAAAGGAGGTGTAGACTACTACTGGAAATTCTGTGGTCTGTACTGTCTCGGCTGATAATTCCCAGAATTCTGCTGCTGATATTGGTTACCCTGGTTCTGATTCTGGTTCCAACGGAAATTGAGGTGCTTTCTCCAACCAGGATTGTAGGTATTGGAGAATGCATTATTCTGCTGGTATTATGGCTTTCCTGGAAAAACACCCACTGAAGCTACTGACTGGTCTTGATAAGCAGGATCATGCAAGGTAGGGTAAGAGTTAGTAGAATGGTAAGGGTCAGAACAAAACCCCCACGAGTACCCAATCTAAGGAGGAGAAGATTGTACTGTCGGTGTCACTACCAACTGCCTCACCAGAGAGGTCAGATCATCAAGTCTATTCTCTAATCTCGAGAATCATACTTTGACTGGAGGTGTTTGAACATGGTAAACGGGAGTACTATTGGCCCCGGTGCCAAATTGCTGAGAGTTGGCGCCATCTCGGATATCAAGTCTCGAGCATCTTCGGGTGTCTTGTTACGCGAGCCCCACCACTACAAGCATCCACCAAACCTTTGTCTACTGGTAGCAGACCATCATAGAAATGGGTAATCAAGAGTTTCTCAGTGATCTAGTGGTGTGGACAACTTGCACATAACCTTTTGAACCTCTCCTAGTACTCATGCATAGTCTCCTCATTAGCCTGTTTAACGTTGCCAATTTCCTTCTTGATCGCAGTTGCTCTTGAGGCAGGGTAATATTTCTCCATAAATAACCTCTGAACATCAGTCCAGCTCCCAATAGATGAGGGCTGAAGGTAAAACAACCAGTCTTTGGCTCAACCTTCCAATGAGCAAGGAAAAGCTCTCAGCTTGATATGATCTTCATCAATGGCTGCGGTTTCATTGTCTTGCACACTAGATGGAATTCCTTCAAATGCTTAATGGCACACTTGTTGGTCGATTTCCTTGATGGCAAGTGAACCGATCAAACAAGTAATAAAGTGTAAGTAGAGTATCGTCCCACGAGACCGAGATACCGAGAGGTGACGCTAATCTTTGTGACGTTGTGAAAGCGAAAAGTAAATATAATCGGGTTGAGGGGTTTTGCAATTATGCTACTAGCAAACATAAACAAAATGACTTTAAATGAGAGAAGATATCAGTAAGAGGTTAGGCTGGACTCAAAATCATCCTTAAGTACATCAATCCCCCAGTTGCTCTACCCAATGCTATAGCATCTATACAGTACAGCTTCCGCAATTGCTACAACATAGCTACCAACTACAAAGCTATTTGGTTAACCCACCTCTATTATCTACCGAAGCTTCCGCGTCCGATACATATGATACTAACTATACTCCTTCCAGATTCCTATGGCAACTTTCTAGTCAGACCTGTTTTACACTAAGGGTGTTATGGTTATGAGAGGTAGACACATTCCTGAAGCCTACAATAATAGGTCAAGCCGTGCATGGGCTGCCTAGCAAATACTGTTTCTCAGAGGTCTAACCCCAACTCCTTGCCAGTAAGCTGAGGCCACAAATCTAGCCCTTCACTTCTGTTAACCGACTATAATAAAAACACCGATGCGCAAACCAAATTTATTGAATTAAGAACTTGTAACTGGGTTCATTCAACACTTAAAGACTCATCCTCGTCCAACCATATAGAGTTTAGTTCATGACTGACGAGGGACACACAAAACAGACACTAACAGAATGACCCATGATCGAGAAAACAAAGCTAAGAAGAAAGGAAAATAGAAAGCTTGATGGAATTTCTGACGGCGTGGTCGAGGTCCTGTCACGTCACCACTCCACGTCTTATTCGTTCCGTCTTACTACAGGGAAGGATGCTGGGTTATCCTGGAAGTCTCGTGCTCTTGTGAAATATCTCACTCTTCTCTTGAGTCCGCCGAAAGTTAGAATCTTGTTCTAGGGCTCTCCGACCCTTTTAGGGTTGGCGCTGCTGTTTCCTTTTATAATCAGGATTTTTCTTGCGGTGTAAGTTACAGCGAGCTGGGCCTTTCCTAATCCGTTGGGATCTATCATATCTTCTGATCCGAGTAGAGTGCTTCTGTTAATTCTGCGGGATTCTTCAAATCTTTTAGTTTCGATCCTCTGCATCTTCTATTCCGTCACGTCAGCAACCTATTTGTTAATATCGCCCTTTATTTTATTCCTGAAATCATCTGGGTAAAAAGGTCAGCAAACATGTCGCATAGCATTGCGTCCTCTACTTTGCGATAGCATTCGGGATGCCTTGTATTGCACTTTGAATCGCTGTCAGAATGCTATATCATCGTATCAGCCTTGCTATATGATTTCCCTTAAAAACAAAGTAAATTGTTTCATTCTTAGCACATGAAAATGATTCCTACTCTTTAGTCCCTATATCATGAATGTATGCCTTTTTGCTTAGATTATATGCAGTTAAGCATGTATTTAACATTCAATTCGGTCAGTAAGTATAGGGAAAACATGGTACTATTTGTGCTCATCAAATACCCCCACACTTAGCTTTTTGCACTCCTGGGCAAAATAAGATGAAGCAAACAAAAACTCATAGCCGCAGTACTCTTGTCTGTATAACTTTCCTTGCACGCCTGCTTTCAGTTTCCATCCCCTATTCGGCAATCCCACTGCCCAGCGGCAACCGCTCATAAAGCATGGTATTGTTTAGATGAAGAAGTCTTCAGGGGCTCTCAAGTTCATTGTTTACACTCGCTCACCCAGGGATTTTTCATTTCTCTCTTGTTAAACACGCCCAGAAGATCCATAGCCTTGTCAAAGTTCTAAGATTACTTCCTAGTATTCTGAGTATTCGTTCATCCAAAGGACTTCTTGGGTTGTAATGCGAGGATGGCCTAGTGTTTGAGATGGGAGGTGAAGATGGATGCTATAGCAGATCCGGTTGACAAATCTTTTGGCCTCGGTAGAGTGCTCTTCCTTGAACTTAGTAATTCTTGCTTTGTTCTTTGCTCTAGGTTTTTTTTTCAAACCAACAGCTCTTCAGTTCTTTCTGCAGCTTTTCACGGGAGTACTCTGCCGTAGCATTTTTCACAGTCTTCTTCAGTTCTCTTATCTACCATGTTCTGCTATAGCATACTTGTGTGGCTCCAAGGGTAACAATGTGGAGATGATGATGCAATGGGTTGTGTATGGGAATAATGTGTATGACAGGAATGCCTTTATCCTATGAACTTCAAAATCAGATCCCAGATAGACTATCAAAGAACTAAGAAAAATCAAGGATCAAACATAGGCTAGCAGACATGCACACAGAATAAAACAAGTAGGCTCAATTCAATCCTTCCATTGGGGTTTCTTCCCTTTGAACTTCCTCATTGCCACTCTACCCCGCATCAGATTGGCTAGCACCGTCAATTTCCCAAGCCTAAAGGTTCAATTCCCTTAGGCCTTTGTGCTATGCTCAGTTAGACACACATTCATTCCATTGCTACAAGATTCTATTCATGCTCTATCATGCAATTTGGAAAAAAATTTCCAGTATGTGCAAAAAGCTATATGCGGGGTGAATCGAATCACACTCATGGAGACACTAGTGGCAGATTATATCACAAATCGTATCAATCCCCTCACACTTGAACGATGCAATGCCCACATTGCAATAGAACAAGAATCAAGAATCGAGCACGCAGGTATTCGCAACGAGGGGGGAGAGAAACATAGAAAGCAAGAGAAGCAAATCACAATACCATTCACAAAAAGGGCCCTGGGGAGAACGCCTAGGGTTGGAGCAACTTGTCAGGAAAACCAAAAAGAAAAAACAGCTATTCTAAAATAACAAAAGAAAATAAAAATACGGAGCGGAAGGGGCTGGGGCAGTGCTCGCGGTGTCTTCCTCTCCGATGTATTGCTGAGGGTGTTGACCACGGGAATTGCTGAATGGGAGTGGGAGAGGGAGACGGCCGTGGGCAGGTGACGGCGATGGGATTCTAGTTTCGCCCAAGAGTCGCTCCGAAGGGTCTTGAGCTCAGTGCGTAGGCGACGAAGCCGGCGCATAAATTTGCGTGGAGATTTCATATCAGTGGCCGGGCAAAAGTAAAGGTGGGCATGAGTCATGATGTAGGAGCGGTCGGAGGAGTCTGTGGGGCTAGAGACGTTAGAGGGTTCGGTAGAGGAGGAGGAAGGGGATGAAACTTGTACGGGGATGAGTGGCGCCGGTACCGTGGGTGGAACGCGACGAGGCAGCTGACGAGTGTAGGCCAGTGGGGGCGCCCGCCACGTCATGCTGTGCATTTCGTCTGGACCATTGGTGTCTATGGGTAAGGATATGGAAGAAGAAAGGAGTCGGTGGGTTTGTGAAAAGACGCGGGTGCAGGGGTGGTGGGATTGATAGAGTATATGAAGGGGTTTGAATATGAAACGTCACGGCTACTTAGACAATGTGGTCTCCTTAGTCAGCGCGTAGTGGGCCCAAGAAGGTGGCCCACCCAAACAGACACATGCACGAAGTAAGTAGAGATGAGGGGTGTACCTAGCGGAAATTGGGCTTTTACCATGTAGTCGCTCTAGGGTTCTGATGCCATGCCTCGTACCGTAGCAATTGCCATGTTGGACTCGTTCATTCCTGTGTTTGATGCTAAAGAACAAATAACCTTGGGCTGCCTCCCAATAGCGCTTGCTTTAAAGTCTTCAGCCGGACTTTGCTATAGCAATTTAATGCTGTGGTAGGGCAGGGGGTCCCCTGCTTCTTTAGTGTCCTTGCAGTTATCTGGAGTGGTTAGGTTCTTTTCTGTTGGGCCTTTGAACCTCGAGGTCTTAAGTATTGAAAAAGTTACCTGATCATCACTTACACGCATAGTGAGTTCTCCTTTTTCCACGTCAATCAGTGTACGACTGATAATTGAATATTTCATACACTACTTTTTGTCTCTTGATTTATAATTTAGGACTCTTTAGCTAATAAATAATGGCTTTTATACTTATTTGGGCCTTGGGCCTTTTATTATATTTTAGCCATTATTTAATAATAAATTCCAGTTTTACATTGCTTCACCATTTTTACCATAACTCTTGAACCAAACATTGGATTTGCCTCATTTTTGTCTCATATTTCAGATTATTCAGAGAGCTACAATTGTTATGAAGACATGAAGAGCAAATTTGGACAAGAGGGCGGTCGATTTTGGAGCCGAAGCCATATGTATTTTTGGGCTCGAATTTTGTAATTAAAGCCCATTTTATTTTATTTTCGTTACGGGGGCTGAATTGTGGATTGGAGCCCCATTTCGTTTTTCCATTTTAGGTTTAGGTTTAAGTTAGATGGCAGCCACAAACATTCAGTCATTCATGTTTTTAGATTTCAGTGGATCAAAATAGTAGTTTTCAAATTCTCTGCAATGTTCTTCGTGTTCTTCGCGTTCTTCATCTGTTTTCATCTTTCTTAATTATATTCGGCTAAATTTCTGAGATTGATCCACGTTGAGGGTTCCATCCACTATCCAGAGGATTTGAGCCTAATCGGTAACCGTCTAACTCGTTTCGTATCCCTTAATCGATTTGATTTTTGGTTCGGATTGGGTTTTTGATTAAAAACCAAATCGATATTTCCCAGGACGAAGTTCGACTGGGTTAAAGTATTTACGTGCGATCGTATAGAGGTGCGCCACCGATTCGAACAAATTCTAAATGATTGTTCAGTTGAGGGAATTTCTAGACAAATGCGAGAGATTTCGGTTTGTCTAGAGTCGATTACGAGTTCGGTTATAAATGCTTTTTAAGTTCGAGGAAGGGTAGTGGGTGAATCCGAAATCGTGGGTTGATCCTTTAATCCTCATTTTGTTCAATTTGTGTTATTTCATTTTGTTTCTGTTACTTTGTCTTTAATATTATTCTGAATCAAAATACATCACACGTTTTATTGCTGTTCGAATTGAACCGACTACGAATTCGTTGGGAAACAACCCAGGTTACATTATACTGCAAATCATTTTCTAATCTGGTTATTTTGGGAGATTACAGCAAATCTCTGTCAAAATATGGCGCCGCTGTCGGGGAATTTGCATCGGTTTGATTAGTAACAGTAGTGTAAATAGCTTCGTTTTTCGCAGTTTAGGTGGTTCGGGTGGCGGACGAGAAATTTTTCGACCCGATCACTAAACCAGGTCTTATTCACAAGGAATTGGGCATTCTAAGCAAGAGTCACTTCCTTAAGAGGAAGTGAGGTCTCACCTATTTTGGCCAAATTCCATCATTTAGATCCTGTTTTTACCATTTTTTGGTCTCGATAGGATATATCAGGTATTTTAGCAATTGTTTGACTTACTCCGATTGGGCTGATTTTTGGTGAGTGAAGGAAAATGTTATTTAGCATAGGACACAGTGAAGCGCCGTGGTCTTGAGATATAAGCCAAATTCCATCGTTTAGACCACTTTTTCAATTTTTGAAGTTTTTTTATTCCATTTTTGGGTTCCCCAATGGTCTAGGAGTTGCCACGTCCAAGTCCCATAAATTTTAAAAATCATTTGATAGTGTTTCTGGACTTGTTTAGGTCAATTTCTACCATAGGTTTTTGTTTTTGTGTTTGCTTTTGTGTGTCTTAGTGTTTTTACGCTTTTACCACTTTTAGTGGCATTTTCGTAATTCTGATTGGCTGGTGGCATTTTCGTAATTCTGATTTTTTGCAAATTACGCCTTGTGATTATCTTTTGCATGAGTACTAGGAGCACTATCAATCCAAAGACTTGTTGCCATTTGATCCCGAAATAGAAAGAACAATTCTTCTTGCTAGAAGAGTTGTTAGGCTAAGTCGTGGGATTAATACTTGAATTGGACATTGAACTTAAGTCGACCATTCGATTGTGTTCATACCGTTGATCTTTCCGATTGTGTTTCGATAGTACTTCGATAGTCTTGTTGTATTCACGATTCTAGTAGCAATTTTCCTAACTCAGAAATTATGGCGTAAGAACGGGAAAATCGTCCTACTTTAAAGGAATTGAATGAACCTCGATGTTAATTATCAACCTTTGTGCATCCAATATCCTCGCCCTTCTTCGCTAACTTTGAGCATAAATCTGGTCTAATACACTTGCTTGCCTAAGTTTCATGGTCTTTTAGGTGAGTGTGCCATTAAGCATTTGAAGGAATTCCATCTAGTGTGCAGAACAATGAAACCACATGCCATTGATGAAGATCAAATCAAGCTGAGAGATTTTCCTTTCTCATTGGAAGGTGGAGCCAAAGACGCTTGTTGTACCTTCACCTTCATCTATTGGGAGCTGGACTAATGTTCGAGGTTATTTATGGAGAAATATTACCCTGCCTCAAGAGCAACCGCGATCAAGAAGGAAATTGCCAACATTAAACAGCCAATGGGGAGACTTTGCATAAGTACTTGGGAGAGGTTCAAAAGGTTATGTGCAAGCTGTCCACACCACCAGATCACTGAGCAACTCTTGATTACCCATTTCTATGATGGTCTGCTACTAGTAGACAAAGGTTTGGTGGATGCTTCTAGCGGTGGGGCTCTGCGTAACAAGACACCTGAAGATGCCCGAGAATTGATATTCGAGATGGCAGCCAACTCTCAGCAATTTGGCACCAGGGCCAATAGTACTCCTGTTTACCATGTTCAAACACCTCCAGTCCAGTACGATTCTCAGAGATTAGAGAATAGACTTGATGATCTGACCTCTTTGGTGAGGCAGTTGGTGGTAGGGGTGAGATTCTGAGGAATCCCAGTAGCAGACAATACCAAACAATGCATGCAAGATAAATGCTAATGTATGATATACTTGTCTTGCACAAGCCCATGTTAACATAATGACATATCTGCATGCTCAATGTTTCATGCATCATACTCATGGCCATAGCATAATCATAAACAGAGTTTCAATCATTCAAGTATGTTAAACATCGCAAGCAAGTATAGCAATCAAACATATACATACAAGAAATAACATCAATGCATGCAAGTAAGGTAAGCCCACTACCTTTTAAGGACTACTATCCTTACTTGGGTTCCTCTTTCGTCAACCGTCAGGGTTGCTTGAAGTTCCGTCCTTCTCCTTCTGGCCCTAAGGGCATAACCGTGCCTTTAGAACCAAGGTAAATGAATGTTTATTTACCTTTTTAACCCTTATTTCATTAAAGCTTAATTAAGTAACTTAAAATTGTTACTTTCATCCTTTATCTTTCACTGCCTTTAAAAGTCCAGCAAATTCAACTATTTTTAATTAATTCCACAAAAATCATTTTAAAGTTCGGTCAACTCTCACGTGTTTCTAGAGAAGTCCACTTTCATAGAAAAATACTTTCAGAGGTCAGGACTTTTCAAATAATTCCCATAATTTACGTTTTTCTTGACTGCCAATTAAGCTTCCAGAATTAATGACTCAACTTTAAAAATTTGTATCTCACTGATCAGGGCCTTAAAATTACAAAATTTATATTTCCTAAACTCTCAGTGTGTTCTCTACATTCCTGGAAAATTTTACCATATTATAAACACTTTAACCCATTCAAAATCACGTGTTCATACCTTCTGCCCAGTTTTTATCTGCAGGACATTGGGTCATCTTGTAACATTTATTACTCACTGGACAGACATCAAAAAATATAAACTGCCCATCATTTTAAAGATATTCATGTCCTATACGTCCTGGAATGTTTTCAGAATTTTTAAATAAAATTAACCCAATGAAACCTTGCTTACAAGCTCTCTGGGTTTAGTGGCTCAAAACTGGCAGATTGACCATCTTTACTGTGCTGGTGATTTTATGTTTAAAAACGCCTTTGAAAAATCACCAAAAATATTTTTCCCACACAAGTCTTCATGATGAAAACGTTGGTGGTCTCAGATTTTCCAAATTCCAATTATTTCTTGGTTTTTACCACAGATTACCAAATCTGGGTTTCCAACTTAAAGCTTTCCAAACTTGAAGAGGAAGTGAATATTCTTACCACAAGGCTTGTTCTTGATCTTGTGGTCTCTTCCTACTTCATTTTCCCCTTCTTCTTCATTCAATCTGAACTAGAAATCACATGCATGTGAGTTATTCTCCATTAATCAAGACATGCATGAGAGTAGAAGCAACCTTGACTAGTAAGATTGCAACTTACCTACTTTGATTCTTCCTCTTCTTCCTATTCTTATTGCTTCAACCCGTGGCTTCTTGTGCATGAGGATGATGATGATGGTGTTGGATAGGGAGAGGCCGTGAGGGAGTTTATAGGAAGTTGAGAGTTTGAGTTGAATTGGTGGATAGGTGTGTGTGTGAGAATTGATCACGGCAAGGAGAGAAATAAGAGAATGAATGAATTTTGTTGAATGTGTGTGGGTGAGTGTAATGTCGATGGTTAAGGAGAGAATGAGAGATTGAGAATCTGATTTGTTTAATTAATGTGTGTGTTGTGTTTAAATAAGTGACAAGTGTGTGTGTAGGTGTCAAGAGGAGAGTGTAGGTGTGTGTGATCCGTGGAGAATAGATGAATGGAAGAGGAATCAAAGGTTGCTATTTGTGTTGATGATGCCACGGAAATGAGAGGTAGTAAATAGGATTAGAATTTTTGGACGTTGTGTGTGTGTGTATAATCAATCCGTGGTAAATGAATAAGGGAGGAGGTAATCAGATTTTATTTTTTGTGTATGCGTGTTTTTATGCATGCATGACATGTGTCATGCTTGTGTAAGGAGGAGATGACATGTGTTTGTATAGGTGTTATGTGTGCATGGTGCTATGTGGCTTGGTGAGGAGAAGACATATGTGTGTGTGCCTGTTGGTGTCTCGGTTTGAGTGTTTTCCTTGGTTTACGCGGCGTACTCGGAATTCTTGCTTGGGTTCTACTCAGGATTGCGACACGCATACCGAAACCCGACAAACGAATGCCACGTACCGGTGTTTTCTTCAAAAACGCAGGGCATATCCTACTACCCTGGAAATGCCAAATACTCACTTATACCTAAGCAAACTTACGCTCAACTAATCGTCCCAAACCTTAGGACATAGTTGGGTGGCATCTTTTCCAACTGGATGTACACCATATAAGCCTTATGTGCCCCTTTTTCAGTAACACTTTAATTACACGACTCAAATATACTAGGTCCACCAATCGTATAACCGAGTTACCTATTCCCTGAGAGACTTCCTATCTCTCAACATTCTTGTAACACTTCCCAAATTTGGCTTAGCTGTCTGCCTCATTTAGGCTTATTTTCAATTCTCAGGGCTCAAAATTCAGGATGTTACAGTTGCTCTCCCTCTTTATCTCTGATTTTCAGGTACCTTTTGTAGTGTATGGGCATCTCGCCCTCTGTTGTCCTTGAGCCATCCGATCCTAAAATTGAACAAAATGCAAACAGAGGCGTAGAGAGCAGAGGCGAACGAGTCACCTTAGTGACTCTTCACACATAGTGGAGGCACAAGTTAATCGAGATCTAGATCGAGAGGAGCGACACCTACTAAATAGGGATAACCAAATCGCCGAACAACAACCCAATCATAAAGCTTATCTGGACATATCTGTTTTGGAGTTTGGAGTTCTTGACCTGAATAGGCTCAATTCTGCCATCATGCCCCCAAACCTTACTGCATGACACTTTGAAATCAAAGGTGTTATGTTTCGGATGCTCAACTCCATTGAATAGCTTGGTAGACTCCCATGTAAAGACATAAATCTGCATCTCAAATCGTTTATGGAGGTCTATAACGCTTTTGTCATTTCAGGAGTGATAACTGATGCCTTTAGAATTAAATTTTTCCTATTCTTACTTTGGGATAAGGCTCGAACGTGGCTGAACACTTTGCTCACTCATTTGATCACCTCCTGGAACGATCTAGGTGGTAAATTCTTGCTAAAATTCTTCCCACCAACCAAGCATGCCCACCGTGAGAGAAGACATCACCAGGCTTTCACAGGTCCTAGTGAATCCACTTATGAAGTTGGGAACGATTCAAAGACACGCTCAGAAAATGCCCACAACACAAACTTGAAGAATGGGTGCAGCTAGAAATATTACATAAAGGCTTGAACGCGCAAACACGGTCCATAGTCGATGCCTCGTTAGTGGTTCTATACTGATGAAATCTTACAACGAGGCATATGAACACTGATAGAGATTTGTTGTGTCTCTCAAAATAACCAGATTTAATAAAAGATTTCTAGTTGTTAAACCAGAGAGAAAGAGAGAGAAATATAGTCCGGAAAGTATATATTTTCATGTATAAGAGAGGTGTATTTATACAAGAGAGACGAGACGCGTAATCAGACGCGTAATTATAATGACAGACAATTAGACGTGTGAATCCCTAAACATAATTACAGAATAATACCTAATCAGAATAATACCTAATCAATACCTAATCAATACATAATTAATACCTAATCAATACCTAATCAATACATAATATTTCCTAGTAAATACAGAATATTTCCTAACACTCCCTCTCAAGTTGGAGCATAGATATTGATCATGCCCAACTTGTTACAAAGATAATCAACTCGAGTTCCATTTAGGGCTTTAGTCGATAATCGGCCAATTGATCGCTAGACCTCATATGTCCTGTAGAAATGAAGTTTTCCTTGATTTTATCACGCACAAAGTGACAATCGATCTCAATGTGTTTTGTCCGTTCATGGAACACTGAATTTGAGGCTATGTGTAAAGCAGCTTTGTTGTCACACCACAATTTCGCAGCGAGACGTGGTAATACCAATCTCCTTCATCACCATGAACCCGGACAATTTCCTTTGTTGATTGAGACATAGCCCTATATTCGGCTTCTGCACTGGATAGTGAAGCCACATTTTGCTTCTTACTCCTCCAGGACACTAAATTTCCACCCATAAACACACAGTATCCTGTAGTGGATCTCCTGGTAGCCTTCGACCCTACATAATCAGCATCACAAAAACACTCTATCTCGGTATGACCGTGATTTTCATAGAGCATGCCATGACCAGGTGAACTCTTCAAGTAGTGTAAGACATGTTCCAGTGCTTCCCATTGAGCAATTGTTGGTGCCGACATGAATTGGCCGAGCACACTAACTCGGGAAGGTCACATCAGGATGGGTCACTGTAAGATAATTCAATTTCCCAATCAATCTGCAGTATCTGTCAGGATAGGCAAACGGCTTGATCTTTTCCGGGTCAACCTTTTTCTTCACTTCCTCAGGTAGTGCATCAAATGGTATGCTCTCATCCATGTCCAAGAAAGGATTAGGAATCATAGGAAGACTACTCGGTGTTGCTCCAAGCTTGCCAGTTTCCTTTAGAAGATCAAGAACATATTTCCTCTGTGTCAAGAAAATCCCTTTCTTGTTTCTCATAACTTCAATCCCAAGAAAGTATTTTAACGAACCCAAATCCTTTGTTTGGAACTGAGAGTTAAGGAAGGTCTTTAGTGATGAGATTCCTGAGATATTGCTCCCTGTAATAACAATGTCATCAACATATACCACAAGGAGGATCATGCCAGCATCCGTCCGCTGATAAAATACTGAATGATCACACTTGCTCGATTGAGACCAAACTTCTTAACTACGAGCTAAACCGGTCAAACCAAGCACGAGGACTCGCTTTAACCCATATAATGACTTCGAAGATGACACACCTTCCCACGTTCCCCCGAGCAACAAAACCAGGTGGTTGCTCCATGTAAACTTCCTCAAGGAGATCACCATTTAAGAAGGCATTCTTAACATCCAACCGATGAAGATCCCAACCATAAGTACCCGCCGAGAAATAAAGAGTCGAACAGAAGACAATTTTGCCACAGGAGAGAAAGTTTCCTCATAGTCAATACCATAGGTCTGAGCATACCCTTTGGCAACCGGTCGAGCCTTTAAACGTTCCAAGGTTCCATCGGCTTTGGTTTTCACCGTGAACACCCACTTGCACCCAATAGCCTTCTTACCGGGAGGCAAATCAACAAGATTCCAAGTACTGCTTTATCAAGGGCCATCATTTCTTCTTTCATAGCAAAGACACCAACCGGAATGGGCCAAGGCGTGCTCAGGGGTTTAGTAGGAACCGTTATAGAATCTAAGGAGGCTATGAAAGAACATGATGGAGGGGAAAGATGGTTATAGGAAACAAAAGAGGAAATAGGGTGGGCGCAAGTACGTTTACCTTTGCGGAGGGCCACCGGTAAGTCATCGAAGGAACAGTGAATCGTGCATCGTTTCTTGTTCACGTACGGGGATGGGGACAACAGACTGGATCGGGACGCCAAAGCGGGTAATCGGGGTTGCTTAGGATTGTCATTACTCACCTTAGGATGCTTCCGATAAACATGAGGAACAGGTGGTTTAGCAGGTGCCAACTCAGATGCCTGCACTGGTGGTAACTGAACCTCATAAACTAAGGTATCATCAATACCATCTGTGGTGTTAGTGGATGGAGGTGGAGAAGATACGGAAAGAACGGGGTCGACTCATGGAATGTGACATCGGTAGACACAAGGTACCGACGAAGAGTAGGAGAATAGCACCGATAACCTTTCTGAACACGAGAATATCCAAGAAAGACACATTTAAGAGACTTGGGATCAAGTTTGGTAACAGTGGGACGAACATCACGAACAAAGCAAACACACCCAAAGATTTTTGGATCCATGGGAAACACGGACTTGGAAAGGAACAAGGTGGTGTATGGAGTATCTCCACGAAGAACCGGAGAAGACATACGATTAATAAGAAAGCAGGCGTAGACACAAAGATCGGCCCCGAAAAGGTTTTGGAACTTTCAAGAACACCATTTTGAGCCGGTGTATCTGGACACGAGGATCGATGAATCATGCCATTCGAGCATATAGTTTTGAAATTGGGTAGAACAATATTCTTTAGCATTGTCACTTCGTAATGTTTTTATAGTGACACCAAATTGAGTTTTGATTTCAAAGACAAAAATTGCTAAAGTGAGAAAACAACTCCGACCGATTCTTCATCACATACAAACAAAGGTGCGAGAGAAATCATCAATAAAGGTAACAAAGTACCGAAAACCAGATTTGGACTCAACATGACAAGGACCCCAAATATCGAATGAACTAAATCAAACGGGGACGCAGCCCTTTTATTGACGCGAGGTGCCGATGAACACGGTGATGTTTTGCAACCGACACGACTCACACTCTAAGGAAGACATATGATGAAATTGAGGATACAACCTCTTTAAAGACGACAAAGGAACATGTCCCAATCGATAATGAATGGCAAAAAGGAGAAGAACCACTAGAGCATGGTTACCCGTCATATGATCGCTGGCACCGAATCGATGATCCACTTCGAGGAAGAAGTAGCAAGGCACGAGTCGAGTTACCCGTAGCAAGTGCAATGGATCCTCGGTATTATCGATATCCGGGCCATATGAGCAGATCCACTACGTGGCGCTTCGGTGCAACTTACGACAATATCGTTTTGTATGACCAGGTTCCTTACAATAGTAGCAAATAATCCCACCACTAGGGTTTTTGGGTGCGTAAGTACCACCTCCGAAGAAGGACCGACCGTGAAATACCCAGATTCCTAGCATTTGTCGGCCCCGACCCATTAAAGCACCGGTATTAGATTGAGAGGTTGGGTGGACCATACCGTCGGCGCACGCAACACACATGAATACACATCCCGAAGAGATGGAAGTTCGTAGCCGGACAAGATCTGAGAACGAATAGTCTCATAAGAGGGGTCCAGGGCAGTAAGGAAACTCATCATGGCCAATTTTTCCATATTATCAATTTGCACTTGAAGATCGATGGTTGGTGGCATTAACCTTAGCATTTCCTCATACATCTTTTTGAACTCGTGTAGAAACTCTTCAAGGGACGGCCGTGTTGGTCACTCGGTAGAACCCTTTACAAACTTCATGCATCCTAGTAATGTTCCCTTTTCCGGAATACAAGAACTCCAGGTAGTCAATAAGCTCCTTAACCGTATTGCAATGACTAACCTGAGGAAGGATGTCTCCGTCGATGGAATTCTAAATCTGTAAGAACAGACGGGCATCGGTGTTAGTTCTCAATGTGTTTTGATGATTAACAACAATTGTAAACATGTGTTGAAGTTTTTGCAAAATCTGTCTAAAACCATTTATCGCTTGTTTACTCGAGTAAAGGAATGGTTACTCGAGTATAGGACTGTTAAAGGATTGCCCAATTGGATTTTACACGTCAATACTTGCGGTATGGATAGCCATACTCGAGTATAGACGTCTCAGAGAGCAATCGAGTTTTTGACAGAAGGGGCTTACTCGAGTATAGGTTTGCATACTCGAGTATAGGCCATCCAGAGACAACCAAACTTTTCAAGTTAAGTCAATACTGCAGTATAGATCGCTATACTCGAGTATTGGACTTACAGAGAGCAAATGAACTTTTGAACTTGAGTGTATACTCGAGTAAACACTTGTATACTCGAGTAAAGGGTCTTACAGAGAGCTCCCAAGTTTTCCTAACTCTTGCATACTCGAGTAAGGGTTTTCATACTCGAGTAATGAGCTCTTTAACTGATTTTCAACTTGACTCATGTTCTTGCATACTCCAGTATGATTTTGTTTACTCTAGTATAGACATGGAATGACTTCACACTTTTTCGAAAAAGAGTTGCATACTCAAGTAAGGATATGCATACTCGAGTATGAGACCATACAGAAAGTCATCATTCGGCTTGAACTTGCTTACTCCAAAAGATACAAATGTATACTGCAAAGATAGAGGCATTTTACACTTAAAATTTTCAAGCAAATAGTTGCTTACTCGAGTACACCACTAGCTTACTCGAGTAAAGCCTTTGGTTTCAAAAGTTCGAGTCTCGAAGGTTTGCTTCTGGAAGTTGCTTACTCGAGTATCCTTTGGATACTTTGCGCAAGAAGACTCTCTCACACAATGACTTACTCGAGTAATGATGAACTTACTCGAGTAACCAACGCCGAAACCAATTTTTGAATTATACGAATTTGCAAATCACTCTTGTTTGTTCTAATTGCTTTCATGAATCATTCACTTATGAACCCAACTATGTTTAACAAGTTTGTTGAGTGAATTTCAGTTAGCACGATGAAGATTATTGAAGGTCAAAGCCATAAAGCAAAAGTGTACATGTGCATTTAATGCACTTCGCAAATCAACCTTCTTTTGGATAATCCACCTCGAGCACGCATTCTCAACGGTCAAGAATGCTTTCTTCATCAAGTAAACTCTTCTCCAACAGCAAATCCTCGAGTTCCACATCAGATCATATTAGCACCTGGATTAGTTGGAGTTTAGAGAGAAAGATGACCGACTTAATGCTAATCACCTACAACGGTTGGATTCATCATTCAATGGTCATTTAATGTTCTCTACCTATAAATAGAGTTCATTAACTTCTTCTCAAGCCGATACACCTACTTTTGAGAGCGAAAATTTATTGATTGCCATTTATTGTGTTCAGCTTTCACATATATTGTATCAATCGATACTTGTACTTCAAAGGTTCATTTTATCTCGCTCTGTGAGAGAGTTCTATCTGCAAATCATTTATTGATTGAGATAACCACAAGTCAGGGGACTTGGTGGTTGGGTATATTGATTGCAACTTGTAAGGGGGAGTGAGTTCTAGAGAGATAACTACTCTTGAGTACAGAGTTTGTAATCAACAGGTGAATATAGTGGATTGAAAATCCCAAGTGTGGGCTTGGGACTGGATGTAGGTCAAGGATAAGACCGAACCAGGATAATTTCTCTTGTGCAAGCTTTCCTTCCCTTCCTCCTTCGTTATAATCTGTTTTTACTTGGTCAAAACAGCACTTTCGAAAAGTTTTTAAAATACCCAATTCACCCCCCTCTTGGGTATATAGCTCCATTTACAATCGGCGCGAGTCCATGCCATTTTGGAGTCATCCATCGGAAAGGCTTCAGTCAAATGTCCCTCTTTCTCAATACTCAGCAGATACATACGGATGGTTTTGATCCAGTTCGAATAATTTGTCAAGTTTAATTTATGTTCGGTAATTTTATTTGAAACGGGACAAGCTCGGTCGCGGTACTTGGTTTAGAGTCGCCATAGCAAGGAATCAGATCCACACAAATGATGAATATTACAAAGAAGCCAATAAAACAAAGAACAAAGAAGTGAGAAATCTGCAAACAAGGACAAGAGGGCACACAAAATATGCCAAACACGCCAAAAAACACCTCTGAACGTAAAAAATGAGCACACCGACGCTCAAACACCGAGAATGAATACCAAAATACCACGTAATACTCACAAATAGTTGAATATTCAAAGACCAAAGAATCAAACCACAAGATAGGAGAACGAAAACACTGGTCGGACCGGAGCACCGAGTCGATCCCGAGAATGCAAACGCGACGGACACTCGCGGAAGATACAAACAATCGCCGGAAAAAGTCAACAATAACCAAACACCACAAAGGGTGCATGTTCAGAGAAGAGGCCGGGAACTGAACTCGGAAATGTGCTCTCCTTTCTCTTGCTGTCACACCTCTCTGTCGCCAAATAAAAACACAGAAAGACAGCGGAAAAAATGTGACAGAACCTGCTTTGATACCATGTTAAACCAGAGAGAAAGAGAGAGAAATATAGTCTGGAAAGTATATCTTTTCATGTATAAGAGAGGTGTATTTATACAAGAGAGACGAGACGCGTAATCGACGCGTAATTATAATGATGACAATTAGACGTGTGAATCCCTAAACATAATTACGTAATAATACCTAATCGAATAATACCTAATCAATACCTAATCAATACATAATTAATACCTAATCAATACATAATATTTCCTAGTAAATACGAATATTTCCTAACGTAGTAATAGGGAACCTGGATCGTTTTCCCAAAGAATTCGCAGCGGGTCTGATTAGAATAACAGCGAAATAGAAATAGTAAAAATGGGGGGTTTTGATTCAAGTAGAGTAAAACAAAATAAATAGAAACAGAACGAAATATTCAGAAGCAGATTAAAATTGATCAACACAACATTTAGATTCCAGAGACTTCCATCATCGAACGAAATATAAATAACCCACGATTGGCTTTGGACGAACCGAGATCTCTGCATTCGCCCATAAAATCCCTCGACTAGATGATCGCCTAGAATATGTCTGAACAGTGGCGTCCCACTGTGCAATCGCACAGCAAAACTTTAAACCTAGTTCGAACTCATTCATTGGGATGAACCAAACCGAATATTAAATCTAATATTCGAACTATTTCCGTAAATCGGATCCGATAAGAGGAAAATATAAACGAGTTAAATTACCAATAAAGTACAAGCTCTCTGGATGAATCATGTAATCCTCAACGTTGGGTTAACCACATAAGCTTAGCCAAGCATGGCTAAGCAAAACACCCGAAAGAAAAGATGAAGAAGAAATCCAAAAATCTCATACAACGTAATTGAGAATATGTTTTTAGCCATCTAATCTAACCTATAAATAGGAAACACTAGGGCTACAAGATTGGCCCAAAAATAGGAAACCTTTAAAAATAGGAAACCTCTAAGAATAGGAAACCTCTAATAAATGGTCTTTTATTACAAAATTCGAGCAAAATAAAAATCCAGAAAAAATGGTCTGTCTTTAGCTCCAATTTTGTCCATCCTCTTTTCCGAATCAGCCTTCCGAGTCTTCATAACAATTGTAGCTCTCTGAATCATCTAAAAAGGAAAGAAGAATCAGGCTAATCAGATATCTAGATCAAAAGTTATGGCAAAAATAATAAATCATCAAATCTGGAATTTAATCATAAGAATGAATTAAATCCAATTGAAAGCTCAAAGCTCGATTAAGTAATAAAATCCATTATTTATTAACTAAACAATCCCAAATTTATTCACCAAGAGATACAAATAAGTATAATAATATTTAATCATCAAACTCCAACAACGTATAGCCATGAATAGTCACCAAAGTGGCTAGCAAATCGACTTCCTCCCTTAAGAATGGTAGCGGGAGTTCATGAACTTGATGCGATGATAACCTTTATTTCCCAAGTGTCTTCACTGACCAATATGATCAAATCTATGAATCTTCCCGCTAATACTTTGTTGATGCCACCTCGCTCAAGTAGCTCGTGTGTACTATGAAAGACGAGAATATCACTTACGAGGGAGGTGAATTAGGTTATTTAAAAACTTTTTCAAAAGACCCCTGAAATTCACACTTGAAAGAGGGCATAGAAGGAGAAAGATTAACATAAGAGATTTACACTAGTTCAGTCTAAACTCTTGACCTACGTCCAGTCCCTAGACTCTCTAGGTATTTCACTATCTCTTACAACCGATTACACACTATGTAACTCTTAGTAATCCTCTATCTAGGATTGACTCCCTTTACAAGTTTTAATCAATACACTCATTCTCAAGGTCCCACTACCTTGAGTTTCTTTACATAAATCATGAATATAATTTAACTCTCTTATAGAGTAGATTAACAAACACCGAAGTTCAGATATTTGAAGATATTACATAGTAATTAATGAAATAGTAAATGCGATTAGTTTGTTTTAAGCGTAAGTGTTTCCAGTTGTTGAATTGTATTGAATGCTTATGTTTACATTTGGTGAAGGTAATTAATGACTGTTAAGAAGCTTCAATGAACCTTTATGAGTAATAAATATAGCCATTAGATGTTGAAGCTTGTCTATTATTCATACACTTTGATTCTATAAATGATCACCGACATTCTGTCGCTTTGACGTTCTTTATGTTCTTCCCGTTGAGTGTTGGGCACTTAATTAGGGAAAGAGAACATGAATGCCTTTTGATTTCTTAGAGAATGGGTTGCTTAATTTATGCTTGATTTTCTCGCAACTGCATTAAATGCTTCTGACATAATCAATGCTTTTTGATCAATTTGCAATTAATCACTCATCTAATCATTTGAAGCTCATTAATAAATTGATTAAACATAGTTAAGAATAATAATGAGTGATGATAAGAAGTAATCAAATCATAAGAAAAGATTTAAGTTTTACGAACATGGTGATTTGCAAAACCTGAAAAGCTAACTCAAGTTAGTTTCAAGTTCACTCGAGTTGCTAACTCGAGTTGAACATTTATCACTTGAGTCACAGTTTCATCTTCTTTTCAAATATGTTTGAAAGCAATAGAGAAGATGTCTATATATGAACTTAAATTGAGTCTAAAATCCTCACTTCAAGTTGTGTACTCGAGTCACGCATTTCTAACTCGAGTCAATAACATTTTCACAAAAGTCTTCGAGTTTAGTTTTGAAAATGTTTTGAACACAAAGCATACTTGAGTCATTAAGTGATGGCTCTAACAGATGACTTGAGTCATCAGAACTTAACTCGAGTTGCCAATATATGTTTTGAAAATAAGTTTCAAAGTGACACACCAGTCACTCAAGTTTAACTCGAGTCAATATTTTGACTGTTAGAAAGTATTTGAAAAACTCGACTTAAGCATTTTAAAAAATAAGTTTAAGTCCACAAGAGTTCACTTGTGTCATACATTGTTCACTCGAGTTGATGCATATGTAGAGGACTAACACACTCAGTAATGGCCTTTTCAACAATGACCTTGATAGATGCATTTACAGAAGGAGATGGCTGAGAGAAAGCTAATTGAGCAACAAGAGCTGGAGATGACTGAACCTCATTGGCTCTCGATTGAGTATCTCTTGACTTGGTAGGTACTCTAGACTGACCTGACCCTTCTTTGAAAGAGAACCTCATATGGTTAAGATGGAATTGACTAAAGGGAAGAGGTTTAATAGGTTTCTTATTCAATTCCAAATACCAAATCTTTTCTGTGAAAAGAAGCAATGAAACAAGATTTGGAAAGGGAATTGTTGAGGTCTTTTTAGAGTTGAATCTAAACCTCTTCATCTCATTATAGACCCATTGGCCTATATTATGAGGAACCTTATCAATAATAGAAACCAAAAGGGAGTAGTCCCTTTATGCAAAATGGGTAAAAAATTTACCTTTCTGCATAAGGTTTCTTAAATAAATATACTATATAGCCTTATACATAGGACGCATAGCAATTAAGGGAAAAGGCAGTGACTCCAATGGTTCACCAGGCCTAAGAATTTGAAATATCTCTTCCTCATCATAATTGAGTTTAGGGACAATAGGAGGGTCAGAGATCCTTAGAAGAGAATTTATAACATTGGCAGTTATAAGAAATCTTCTTCCCCAAACATATGTGATATTCCTTTCTTCTATAAGCTTACCATTGTCATCCAAATAATTGGCAATGGATATGTTGAAATAAAAGGATTTAACAATAGAAGGACTATAGGGGCTATTTATGGCCAAAAGATTTTGAAATAGTTCAATCCATGGGGATAAGTCTAAGTTACACTGATCCATTACCTTGGCCAAATTGACATAGATGGTGGGACAAAACCCACGAGACTCATAATGCTCTCTAAAGAGCTTTCAATCAGAGTCTGAATACATAATAGGATTACAAAGGAAATGATGAGGTGTTCTAACAAGATTCATGGACTCAATCAGAGAAGTAGGAGCTCCAGATACCTTAGATGAAGATTGTCCATGAGCCTGAGTAGATTGACTATGAGTAGGACCTCTAAAGTCAAAAGAGGAGACAATTGATTTTCTCTGTTTCTTTGGAACAACTACCACTTGTTCCTTGTCTTTCCTCTTAGCAACTTCAGGATCAATTTTCTTCTTAGGAGGCTACTCCGAAGGTCCTTACTTACCGCGATCTTCTCCTTATTCTTTTTAGATGGAACTTCTCCTTTTTTCAGATGCTGCCTTTGGTTGATACCTCTTCGGAGGCTATTTCACCTTTCTAGGCCTCTTTAATGGTGAAGGAGACAAAGATTGGGTAGCCTCATAGTCTGATGAGGAATCCTTGGCCTTGGAAGGATTTTTTGCTCTCATGGTTGTGTAGAAGGCTCAAGTTAGGGTTCGAGTTTAGGGGGTTTTTGCAGAGAAAAGGACAGGATAACTTGAGGGTTTTAGAAGAGTGAAGAGCAATAGTCGACACTGATATATATATATATATATAATGCTTCACTCGAGTTACTACTTAATGATTCAAGTTACCAAGAACTGACTTGAGTGTTCATGTAAAAATAATAACCTAGACTTCAAGTGTGTATATGAGAACACTTGAAAAATACCTCTTCATGGCATGTTTCACATAATTGATGAAAAGCTCAACAAGCTGCTAAAGCCTCCTTCTGTTGCTAGTCCTTCCCTTATCATACCCACCTCTTCTCCTATACCTTCACCTTTACCTCAACCTGCCTTTCTTATTCCATCTCACTCACCTATTCCATTTTCCTCACCTATTCCCTCTTTCACTACCCCTATTATCACTACCACTGTTAAACTTTCACCCTCATCTTCGTCTGCTTCTCCATGCCTAGCCTTATCCATATACTTTCCCTTAACTTTTCCACCTCCTTCCACTTCCTCTGATCCTTCAAACCGCATTTTGCTTGAAGACAAAGGGGGAGAGGAGTAGAGAGCTGTAGACTTGTTTTCTTGTTGTTGTTTTAGTTGTTGTTACTTCATGCTTTGTACTTCATTTCATTTCCAACTTTTTACTCTCATGTACTGTGATGTTGAAATGATAGTCTACTAAACTTTCCCATGGATTCTTCAAGCTTCATACGAAAGAGATCGTATTCGGTCATAAGAGTATTGATCCAGTTCTCCTTAATACCAGAAGTTCTTTCATAGGAAACCTCCAAGGATTACCATATTTCCTTTGCAGTTGACAGATTGCAAATACGAAAGTATTCATTTTGACTTAGAGCGCTTTGAAGCATAAAGATAGCCTTACTATTCAAACTCATTTGTCTTCTATCATTTTTGTCAAATACCAATTCAATCTTCGGAACATAGATTTTACCTTCTCGCTTGGTTGGAACATAGCCTCCATATTTGAACACTTGCCAGAGATAATATTCAGTAGCCATTACAAACACTCTAAACTTTGCTTTCATAATGAGTAATGTTCACCGTTGAAACATGGTGGTCTGTTGATAGATGCTCCATTAGGCAATATTCCTTCCATTAGGATCCTTTTCTTAGATGTTAATCTTTACAGAGAATACTTAGCTCTGATACCAAATTTAAGATGGAATATCACCTAATGACACAGCATAAGAATGTTTTTTGTAACTCTCGAGTAATCCTCTCTCTAGGATTCTGAAAGTGGAGCTTAATACCCAAGAGGGGGGTGAATTGGATATTCTAAGAATTTTCAAAGAACACTCTGTTTTCAAGTGATAAAAGCATAGGTGAACAGAGCAAAGAGAAGAGCAGCTGGACACAATGATTTATACTGGTTCGCTCCTAACAACTTGACCTACATCCAGTCCCCAGACTCTCTAGGATTTTCACTATTTCAAAGATTACACACCGTGCACTTAAGAAGCAGTTCTCTCTCTAGAACTCACTCCCCCTTAAAGTTGTAATCAAAGAACCCAACCACCAAGTCCCCTGACCTGTGGTTCTTTACAATAAATGATTTACAAATAAAAACTCTCACACAGAGTAGATGAAGATAAACACTGAAGCTTTTTGTATCAAGTGATACTACACGTGAAAACTGAAGAAATAAATGTGAGACTTCAATGATTTTCATTTTCAGCAGATGTAGTTGTTGGGAAGACTTGAATGCAGCTCTATTTATACTCAGAGATCATTAAATGATCGTTGCTATCCCAATAGATCCGTTGGAAAAATTCAGCCAAGGTTAGGAAGCGATTTAGGCATCTTCTCTCTATAATCTCAGCTTAATCCAGCTGTCCAAGTGTTCAGAGTTGACTTCCTCTAAATTAATCCGTTGGAGAAGCAGTTTCTTGTTGTAGTAATCATTCATTAATGCTCTGCAATCGTGTGCAGATGGATTACCCAAAAGTATGCAACTTTCTGGACATAGCATTTAATGAGCTGAACTACTTTTTGCCTTTTCCTTTAACCCTTCAAAAACATTCTCTAAACCATCTGAGATTCACTAATAAAGTCATTAAACATAGTTAGGAATATCAGAGAATAGCATTACAGAGTATTAAGATCAAACAAGAATGTTTTCCAAATTTGTCAGATTCGAATTTATGGATCAGCGTCACGAACTCGAGTTCAGTTCATGCATACTCGAGTTTGAAGCTTCAAAGTATAAAAGCGTTTTAAGTTCAAAACTTCTAAACTGGAGGTTTGCAAAACAGAACCTGAGGTTTTCGAGGCATTAAAACTTCTTTGCTTTTGGGTTGGTTTAAACTCGAGTTTGGACATAGTGAACTCGAGTTTCCTCCATCCAGAGAGGAAGTCACGATTTTGGCTTTTTGAAAAACTTTGAGCAAAAGCATGAACTCGAGTCTATTAGTAGGTAGGCTCGAGTTTGACATTGTTTAAACTAAAACTTAGTTTTTGTTTTCAAGGGCAAACTTGAGGTTCTCAATCCAAACTCTAGAGTTTTTCTCAAGTTAAAAAGTCAATGCTCTCTGTAAGGTTTAAACTCGAGTTCACAGTCTTAGGCTCGAGTTTGTTCTACTTAGAAAAACTCTGAATGCTCTCGGCCTGAAATAAACCTGAAGTTTAAGGAACCAGACTCGAGTTTACTTGGTTGAAAAACTTTTTAAGAGTTCTCTGCCTGAGGTAAACCTGAGGTTTAAGAAATACAGGCTCGAGTTTAGTTTGATTATAAGTCCTTAAGAACTTTTCAAATTTGAAAAGCTTTACTTGCAATGAAACAAAGTGTAGAGTATGTAAAAGCCTTAGATTTTTGAAAAGTCTTCCTTGAGGTAAACTCGAGTTTGTCATAACAGGCTCGAGTTTAATGGTTATGTAAATCAACGAAGATTTTCTCTGGAGGTCCAAACCTGAGGTTTAAAACTAATAGGCTCGAGCTTAAAAGTATTTTAAGATCAGAATGCTCTCGGCCTCTTGCAAACCTGAGGTTTCCATGTGTAAACTCGAGTTTACACAAAATATGAAAAGACTTAGAGCGACACTCAAAAACAAACCTCTGGTTTGGTGTAAAGTTCAAAGTGCCAATTGGTAAGTTTGGCCCTTGGTTAGTGGCAAACCTCGGGTTTGAAAATCCAGGCTCGAGTTTGGCGATGTCAGAGTATTTTGGATTGAAATCAACAAGGTCCAACTATATTTAATCTTGTTTACAATTGTCGCTTATCATCAAAACACTTAGAGAACTAATATTATCCCCCTTTTGATGATGACAACACTTGTAAACTTTGAGCATTGAGAGAGCGAATTTGATCAAGACATTTGCAAATTTTGAGATTTTGCCTTGAAGAAAAATTTAGCATTTATCAAGACATTAATCAACTGAGAAATTTCTTGCATTGAGAGATTGCAGTCAAAGATTAATTGTAGCAATTAGAAGCACAGTGTAGTTTATATAAGCTGCAAAATCTCAGACAATTGCTAATGCTTTGAATGCGCATCAGAGTTTAATCGCCAGCAGAATTCATCAGCAGGAATCATACTTTAAACATTCACAGAACCAGATATACAAGAGAAAATATGCCACTAAGCAAAAGAGTTTCAAAAGCAAATATACAATGGCAAGAAATAAACTAAAGACATATCCCTCTTCATATAAAGACATATCCCTCTTCATCCTTCTCCCCCTTTGGCATCATCAAACAAAGATGGAGTAGTGTCTTTGGTAGGCTCGGGTTTGGGGGCAAGTTTAGGCTCAAGATCAGAAGTGGAGGCTAGAATAGCAGGTTTAGAGACTAGTTTAGAAGCAGAGGTGGAGGCTGCCATGGACTGACTCTTCAATATCTGGTCCATCTTGTCACTGAGACCCATCATGGTGACCAAGAGAGTAGAAATGCTTGTAGAATGATCACCAAACTGATTCTTTAGGCCTTCTTGCTCAATTCTGAAACCTTCTTGTGTGTCGACCATATTGCTGTTGGAAATTATGCCCTAGGGCAAGTCATTGTTCTCAAATTGAGTTATCACTTCATTCGCATGTTTACAGTGATAACTGATCCCTGGATATATCTTATAGATGATATCCTAAATGTCCTCGGTCGGTCATCTACGCGGAGCGAAGATGAGATAAGACCGCATGACTTTGATGAGGTATGGAGATATGAATCAAAGTCATGGGCACTTGTAAGAGTACAAGGTGCTTTGGACCGACCCACTATGAGAAAGCCGCATGGATCTAGTCATAAGCTTATCTCATGTATAACCGTGTCACGACGCCCTATGACCTCGAGATCATCATGGATTCCTACATGATGAGTCACCGACCTTGACCTAGTTAAAAGTCACCTTTGACCGGTGATGATAAAGGTCAGATCGGGATCAGTGGTTTTCATGCGGAGGGATGTGAACGGTCAAGATGGAATTTGTCCCTCACATTTGTAGAGAGATAATACTGGGCCCTTCGATGAGTGAGTCTAAGAAATGTATGGCCATACTGTGATGGAAAGGAGTTTCAATTTCACTTGTTAGACTACTCGAGAATCGAGAAAGTAATGGTCAAGAAAAGGAAGTTGACATTATCCATGCCTCATCCTTGACCAAATTATCGCGTGACAAAAGGGACGTGACATGGTTGTACGATAGGTAGTATCGTGTCATCGATCCCCATGTGAATTGGGTAGTTGTAATGTCTTGCTAGAGGCCGCTTGCGACTTGTGGGTCGATACGGTATTGGCCCACCGCCAATCTCATATGGGCCGTAGGTCGCACACAAGAATAATCCAACACGAGCAAAAGTGTCTAGATTCATTGAATCTCGCATTAATCGAGATTAAATGAATACTAAATTTAATCTAGGATATATATATATATATATATGTATATATGTTAAATTCAAAATTAATATATATATTAATATTATTAATGGAGATTATAATATTATTATATATATAATATTTGTTTTGTATTTAATTTATTTGATAAATTAAATATCTAAAACAAATAGAGATATTGTATCTCATTTAATTTTCGAATAAAAGAATATCATATATCTTTAATTTAAATTGAGATATTGTATCTCGATTTAATTAAATAGATAGATATCATTTCTCGATTTAATTTATAGAGATAAATTAAATCAAGGCTTTAAATTTGGATTAAATAAATATATTTGATTAGATCTATCGATAGATTTAATTAATGTATTTTTCATCCAGATTCAAAATTTGAATTTCAGATCTCGCTTTTAATTTGATTAAATAAATATTATTAGATTAGATCTATCGATGGATTTAATTAATATATTTAATCCAGATCTAAACTTGAATTTCAGCTTGTTTACACTTTTGAATTCCACTTCGCGCCATTCTCCATTCGAACTTTAAGTGTTGAATTGCAAAATTGGATGATTTTCTCGATAACTCAACTTTGAACTTTGAAAACTTCATTTCAAAACAAATTACATCTTTCAAATTCTTTGCAAAAGTAGTTTACAAGTGTTGTCATCATCAAAAAGGGGAGAATGTTAGTTCGCAATATGTTTTGATGATTAACAACAAATGTAAAACATGTTTTGAAGTTTGCAAAGTCGTTTAAAAACATTCGATAGTTGCATACTCGAGTATAGGTTTGCTTACTCGAGTATAGGACTATTAAAAGATTGCTCAATTGCATTTTACAAGTGCATACTCGAGTAAAGGTATGTATACTCGAGTAAAGGCCATCCGAGAGCAACCAAGTTTTTCAAAATAAGTCAATACTATAGTATGGGTAGCCATACTCGAGTATTGGACTTCCGCGAGAGCAAAAGGATTTTTCAAACAAAGTTGCTTACTCGAGTAAAGGAGTGCATACTCGAGTATAGAGTGTTACGAGAGCTCCAAACATTTTATAACTAATGCATACTCGAGTAAGGGTTTGCATACTCGAGTATTGAGCTCTTAAATTGTTTTTCAACTTGGCACTTGTTCTTGTGTACTCAAGTATACCAATGGATACTCCAAAGATAGAGGCATTTTGAACTTAGAATTTTTCACACAAATAGTGCCATACTCGAGTAAGCCACTAACATACTCGAGTATAGGTTTTGTCTTTCAAACACAAGACACGTTGGTTTGCCTCTCGAAAGGTGCATACTCGAGTATCCCATTGGATACTGCAGTATGGACACTTGTATACAGATGCCATACTCGAGTAAGCATGAACATACTCGAGTATACAACGGTAAAAACCGATTTTTGAATTATACGAATTTGCAAATCATTGTTGTTTGATCTTATTGCTTCAATAATTCATTCAATCATATTCCTAGCTATGTTTAACAAGTTTGTTGAGTGAATTTCATTAAGATCGATGAAGATTATTGAAGGTCAAAGCCATAAAGCAAAAAGTGTACAAGGCATTTAATGCACCTCCGCAAATCAACCTACTTTCACTAATTCATCCGAGCACGCCTTTTGAACGTTAAAGAATGCTTACTACAACAAGCAAAGTAACCTCCAACGGGCAAATTCTCAAAGAATCACACCAGATCAAATTAACACCCGGATTAGCGTAAGTTTAGAGAGAGAAGATGACCGCACCTTAAGCTAATCACCTACAACGGTTGGATTCATCAAGCAACGGTCATTTAATGTTCTCTACCTATAAATAGAGTGCATTAACTTCTTCTCAAGCCGATACACCTACTGAGAGGGAAAATTTATCAAGTATCATTTATTGTGTTCAGCTTCTTTCTGTATTGTATCAATTTGATACTTGTACTTCAGTGTTCATCTTACCTGCTCTGTAAGAGAGTTATTTCTGTAAATCATTCATTGATTGAGATAACCACAAGTCGGGGACTTGGTGGTTGGGTGTATTGATTGCAACTTGTAAGGGGGAGTGAGTTCTAGTGAGAGAACTACTCGAAAGCACGAGTTTGTAATCAATTGTTGAGTTTTAGTGGATTGAAAATCCCAAGTGTGGCTTGGGACTGGATGTAGGTCAAGGATAAGACCGAACCAGGATAATTTCTCTTGTGCAAGCTTTCCTTACCCTTCTCCTCTGATATACTCTGTTTTCACTTGTCCAAAACAGACCTAGTTCTTAAAATTTTAAGAATACCCAATTCACCCCCTCTTGGGTATTTAGGCTCCACTTTCAGGTAGATGGACGTTAAAACAGTCTTCCTTAACGGAAAGCTGCTTGAGGATGTGTACATGACACAACCTAAGGGTTTTGTGCGTCCAGATGACTCTGGTAAAGTATGTAAGCTTCAAAGATCCATTTATGGATTGAAGCACGCATATCGGAGTAGGAATCGTTGTTTTGATGAAGTAGTCAGAGTTTGAATTCATTCAAAAACATCGATGCATCTTGTGTTTACAAGAAGGTTAGTGGGAGCACAGTTGTATTTCTAGTGCTTTACGTTGATAACATCCTATTCATTGGGAATCACATTCCTACCATGCAGAGTGTCAAGTCTTGGTTAGGAAAGTCTTTCTCAATGAAAGATTTAGGTGAAGCCACTTATATCCTAGCGATACGGATCTATAGAGATAGATCCAAGAGGCTGATAGGCCTAAGTCAGAGCACATATATAGACAAGATACTGCATAGGTTCAGTATGCAGAATCTAAAAGGGGTAACATACCCATGTCTCATGGCATTCATCTCAGTAAGGATCTGTGTCCTAATACACAAGATCAAAGAGACCGCATGAGTAAGATTCCATTTGCCTCCGCTATTGGATCTATCATGTATGCCATGGTATGTACTCGACCGGATATGTCATTTGCCTTGAGTATGACCAGCAGATATCAACAAGATCCCGGTGAGAGTCACTGGACTGCTGTCAAGAATATCCTTAAGTACTTAAGAATGACTAAGGACCTATTCTTAGTATATGGTGGCTTGGAAGATGAGCTCTGTGTAACTGGTTACATAGATGCGAGTTTCCAAACTGACCAAGATGATCTAAGATCACAATCAGGATATGTGTTCTCGGTTGAATGGTGGTACAAAAGTGAAAGAGCTCTAATCGAGCACCGTAGCTGATTCTCGCAACGGAAAGCTGAGTATATAGCAGCATAGGATGCAGCTGAGGAGGCCTTTTGGATTAGAAAATTCATTTATGAACTTGGGGTGGTTCCAACCATCTCAAATCCAATAGACTTGTTCTGTGACAATAGCGGCGCTATTGCACAGACCAAGGAGCCTAGGTCACATCAAAAGACCAGGCATGTACTCAGACGATTTCATCTTATCGGAGAAATCAAAAAAAGAGGTAATGCAAACAAATGCAAAGTACCGGGAGAATACAATGTAGTTGATCCTCTTACTAAGCCGCTTGCACAAGCAAAACATGAGCGTCATGTTAGGGCAATGGGAATTAGAGTAATTAATGATTGTGCTTAGTGCAAGTGGGAGTCTGTTGGAAATTATGCCCTAGGGCAAGTCATTGTTCTTAAATTGAGTTATCACTTCATTTGCATGTTTACAGTGATAGCTGATCCCTGGATATATCGTATAGATGATATCCTAAATGTCCCTGGTCGATCATCTACGTGGGAGTGAAGATGAAATAAGACCAGTATGACTTTGAAGAGGTGTGGAGATACGAATCAAAGTCATGGGCACTTGTAAGAGTACAAGGAGCTGGACCGACCCACTATGAGAAAGCTGCATGGATCTAGCAATAAGCTTATCTCATGTATAACCGTGTCACGACGCCCTATGACCTGAGATCATCATGGATTCCTACATGATGAGTCATCGACCTTTGACCTAGTCAAAAGTTACCTTTGACCGGGTGATGATAAAGGTGATCGGGATCGGATCGTGGTTTTCATGCGGAGGGATGTGAACGGTCAAGATGGAATTTGTCCCTCACATTTGTAGAGAGATAATATCGGGCCCCTCGATGAGTGAGTCTAAGAAATGTATGGCCATACCGTGATGGAAAGGAGTTTCCATTTCACTTGTTAGACTACTCGAGAATCGAAAAGTAATGGTCAAGAAAAGGAAGTTGACATTATCCATGCCTCATCCTTGACCAAATTATCGCGTGACAAAAGGGACGTGACATGGTTGTACGATAGGTAGTATCGTGTCATCGATCCCCATGTGAATTGGGTAGTGGCAATGTCTTGCTAGAGGCCACTTGCGACTTGTGGGCTGATACAGTATTGGCCCACTACCAATCTCATATGGGCCTGCAGGGTCGCATACAAGAATAATCCAACACGAGCAAAAGTGTCCAGATTCATTGAATCTCAGATTAATCTGAGACTAAATGAATACTAAATTTAATCTAGGATATATATATATATATATATATATGTTAAATTCGAAATTAATATATATATTAATATTATTAATGGAGATTATAATATTATTATATATATAATATTTGTTTTGTATTTAGTTTATTTAATAAATTAAATATCTAAAACAAATAGAGATATTGTATCTTATTTAATTTTCGAATAAAAGAATATCATATATCTGTTTAATTTAAATTGAGATATTGTATCTCATATTTAATTAAATAGATAGATATCATTTCTCGATTTAATTTATAGAGATAAATTAAATCAAGGCTTTTAAATTTGGATTAAATAAATATATTTGATTAGATCTATCGATAGATTTAATTAATGTATTTTTAATCCAGATTCAAAATTCAATTTCAGATCGACTTTTAATTTGATTAAATAAATATTATTAGATTAGATCTATCGATGGATTTAATTAATATATTTAATCCAGATCTAAAGTTTGAATTTCAAAATTAATACGATTAATTTTGCTTATAATACGCTAAACAGTTTTAGAAAACCTACGGGACTTTCACGAGCGTATTCTCAAAAAAGCCGCGAGAAACCCTAGAGTGAAAATTGAGAGAGACGCAAAAGAGGCGCTAGCACGCTGCCGTAGCCGTGTTCGGGAATTGTTCGTGTGGATACCGGTGGAGGAAGCCGATTCTACGAGTCGTCTTCTGCTGATCGAGGAGGTAGCCCACCTGTTCAAGGAAGAATGAGACGTGGACGAATTCTCCAAAGGTAATATCCGGATTCCCTAGCCTTGGTTTAAACGCACCTGAGTGATCCTCAGGACGGGATTCATAGAAATTTTAATCCGCTGCGTTGTACGGATCCCAATAATTGTTATGACCCTGATTGATCTCAGACACTAATCTCCCAATTTCTGCTTCTACTCGCTCGAGATCGACATGGCCTTTTCTACAATTTCTTGGACCTTGGCATCGAAATCGAGGCATAGGAGGAGGTGGAGCACTTTGGGCTTCCCGTGCACGAGAGTATATGCCTCTTGATCTTGCAACTCTTGATCTAAGCGGATCTTTGGACTGATCTAACCTCTCCTCAGGGTTGATCCCCATCAAGTTCAGGATGTGTCTGCCAAATTCTTGAGGCTTGACTGGAGGATCATTTGCAGCCAAGTACCAAATTTTCTCATGAAAGAGAATGATAGAAATGAGGCTCGGGAAGGGAATCTGAGACGATTTTCTTGAGGTAAAGGCAAACTTGGACATTTCTTGAAAAAGCCAGTGCCCCACATTATGTGGCTTTTGATCAAGAATTGAAGCAAAAATGGGAAAGTCCTTCTTTGCAAAATGAGTGATGTTCCCACCTTTCTGTAAAAGATTCCTGGTGTAGATGTACCATATCGCACGATTTCGAGGGGGCGTTGATGCAGGTGTGAAATCCAAAATATTTAATCCTTCGGGAACAGGTTCATTGGGTTGAAGCAGCCTTAGATTGCCCGTGGATTATATCTCGTAGTCTTCGGAGATGGTGGATTTGCAATTTGCGAATGGAGTTCAAATAAGAAGGGGAAATGGTGATTTTCTCGACCCCTTACTTTGGTTGTAATCCTTTCCTCTATCAAGTTTCCATTTTCATCTAAGAGATTGTCAGATTGCATATGAAAATAGAAAACTTTCATAAGTTTTGGACTATATGGAATTTGAATTGAAATTAGAGATTCAAATTGTTTGAGCCAGGGGTAAAGGTCTAAGTCACAATCCTCTTTCAGTTTGGCTAGATCAACAGAGATAATGGGACGAAGGATTTCTCATCAAATTTCTCCTTAAATTTGGTACCCTCTTCAGTAGTCATACGGCAAGGTTCTTCAGAGAAACCTCTAGGCATTCGAGAATGATTGTAAATTTCGATAATAGTAAGATTTTCTGGAGATACCTGAGGACCCGATTGTTCTTGCTCCTATGGATGTCAAGAGCTAGCTTGTCCAAATGGGTAGGAACAGAATGTCGTGTGGACTTCTTTTGGGGTTGCAATTTCGCTCCAAGGACTCGGTGGGATCGGTAACTTTTCTTTTTCCCTTTGCCTCGAAACTTGTTCAGATCATGGCGCCTTTTTGTTCGTTCTTCACAGATCGAAACCCCTTTTGGTCCGGGTGACTTGTCATCCGAATTTCCCCTTGACTCCTTTAATAGATTTATCAATACCATAGCGAAGGCGGGTAGAGCGAGTTTTCAACCTTACTGAACGTTCTCGTTGAGGCTGAGGGGTGGATTGTGTGTTTCCTCGGTTGGAATCTTGAGTGTTTGCAGAGGTAGTGGTTTTGGAGGCCATTTTTGCAGAGATAGGTCGAAGAAGATGAGAGGATTTTTTGGAAATTAGGGTTAGGATCGAGAGAAGAGAAAAATGAGGAGGGAAATTCAAGTTTTCAGAATATAAAGTCCGCGATGAGCTCGAGTGTGAAAGCGTAGGCTCGAGTTTGCATAAACTTGTACTAACCTGGACTTCAAGAGTGTATATGTGAACTCTTAAAATTCATCGATGAACTCGAGTTTAATACTTACAGGCTCGAGTTGGTGTCAATCTCAGAACTTGGTTGCTCTCTATATCCCGCGAGCTCGAGGTTGCTCACTATGGGCTCGAGTTCGTGTATAGTCAGATCCTCATTTCCTCTCTACCTTTCTCGAGCTCGAGTTCGTAAATGGTAGGCTCGAGTTTGCTCCCTTTTTCAGCAACCTTCAGAAATAAGCATCCCGCATAAAACATATCTAGATACTCCGATGCTTAAGTCGTAGACTTGTAATCATCAAAACCATAACTAACATTAAGGTGAGTCGAAATGCTTACAATTCATTGGGATTTACCATTCCCAATTCCCTCCTTATGAAATTGAACTGCTCCTTGGCTAATGGCTTTGTGAAGATATCAGCAAGTTGATGATGTGTTGGAATGAACATGACCTTGACATCTTGTTTCTAAACATGATCCCTTATAAAATGATGTCTCACATCAATATGCTTGGTTCGAGTATGTTGAACTGGATTCTTGGCTAAGCTTATTGTGCTTATGTTGTCACATAAGATTGGAATCTCCTTCAGATTAACCCCTAGGTCAGCAAGTTGTTGTTTAAGCCATAGCACTTGAGCGCAACAACTTGAGGCAGCTACATATTTAGCTTCTGTGGAAGATACAGCCACACTAGTTTGCTTCTTGCTAAACCAAGACACAAGTGAGTTACCAAAGAATTCACATTGACCAATTGTGCTCTTCCTATCAGTTTTATAGCTGGCATGGTCTGAATCTGAATATGCCACCAAATGTTCTAGTTGACCTTTGGGAAACCACAAACCAAGTGTCTTTGTGTCAGCAAGGTATCTGAAAATTCTCTTCACATGCTCAGCATGAGACTCCTTTGGAGCAGACTGGAACCTTGCACACATCCCCACACTGAATTGGATGTTTGGCCAACTTGCAGTCAAATAAAGCAATGATCCAATCATTCCTCTATACTTGGTGATGTTGAAGTCTTTGCCCATTTCATTAGCATCCAATGATGTGGTTGTACTCGTTGGAGTGTCAGCTCCATTGCAATTGTCCATCTCAAATTTCTTTAGTAGATCATTGAGATACTTTGTTTGGGAGATGAAGATTCCATCTTTCCTCTGCTTGATTTGCAGTCCAAGAAAGTAGTTGAGCTCTCCCATCATAGACATCTCAAATTCTCCCTGCATAATCTTTGCAAATTCCTCACACAAGGCATCATTAGTAGCACCAAAGATTATGTCATCAACATAAATTTGTGCAATCAAAATTTCATTCAACTTATTCTTTTTAATGAATAATGTTGTGTCAGCTTTTCCTCTGATAAACCCCTGATTGAGAAGAAATTGACTTAATCTCTCATACCAAGCTCTTGGAGCTTGCTTCAGACCATATAGGGCCTTTTTAAGACGATAAACATGATCAGGATAATGTTCATTTCCAAAACCAGGAGGTTGTTCAACATAAACCTCCTCTTGTATAAAACCATTTAAAAATGCACTTTTAACATCCATTTGAAATAGTTTAAAACCCTTGACACATTCAAAGGCTAGAAGAACTCTTATAGCTTCCAATCTTGCTACTGGAGCATAAGTCTCTTCATAGTCTATACCTTCTTCTTGGTTATATCCTTTTGAAACCAGTCTTGCTTTATTTCAAACAATGATTGCAGATTCATCTCGTTTGTTCTTAAATACCCGTTTTGTCCCGATAACTGGATGGTCTTTGGGTCTAGGCGCTAAGTCCCAAACTTGATTTCTGTCAAATTGATGTAACTCCTCTTGTATAGCTATCACCCAATCATTGTCTGAGAGGGATTCATCTATTTTAGAGGGTTCTATATGAGAAATGAATGCAGAAAATGTAACTTCATTTAAAGTGCTATTTCTAGTCCTTACTCCTTGATTCAAGTCACCTATAACTTAGTCTAAAGGATGATTTCTTATAAATTTCCAAGCTCTAGGCTGAGACTGATCTGGATTTTCAATAGGATTTTGGGGATCGGCCTCAAAAATATTTTCTGAATTTTTAGTGGAAGAAGGAGTGGTTCTTGAAAAGAATTGGTTCTTGAAAACATTTTCTTCTTCATCATCCAAAGGTTTATCAGGCTTATTTTCACTAAACACAACATGAATAGATTCTTCAACAACTCGAGTTCTAGTGTTGAAAACTCTATAAGCTTTACTTCTATTGGAATATCCAAGAAATATGCCTATATCGCCTTTGGAATCGAACTTACCTAATTTTCCTTACCATTATTGTGCACAAAGCACTTACATCCAAAGACATGCAAATGGGCAAGATTTGGTTTCCTTCCTTTGTACAACTCATACGGTGTCTTGTTCATCTTCTTCCGGAGGTATGCACGATTTGAAATATAGCATGCGTACTCATTGCATCAGCCTTTAAGGCTTGAGAGGTTTGATTCTCATTTAACATTGCTCCGCCATCTCGGTTAAGACACGATTCTTTCTTTCAACAACTCCATTCTGTTGTGGGATTCTAGGTGCAGAGAAGTTGTGATCTATTCCATGAGTGTCATAGAATTCTTCAAATGCGTGGTTCTCAAATTCTCCACCGTGATCAATTCTTATACCCGAAAGAGATACACCTTTCGTTTTGGACCTTTTGGCAAACACAACAAATTGATCAAATGTTTCGCCTTTGATGATAAAAATATGGTCCAACAAAATCTTGAAAAATCATCAACAATGACCAATGTGTATAGATTACCACCAAGGCTCCTCACCCTTACTGGACCCACAAGATCTATATGTAGTAGTTGTAGTGGTCTATTAGTCGAAATCTCAATTTTTGGTTTAAAAGAAGATTTGGTTTGTTTCCCTTTTTGACATGCATCACAGATCAAATCATTTTTGAAATTCAGTTTAGGAATGCCAATCACCAAATCCTTCTTGAGTAATTTATCAAGTTGACACATGTTGACATGAGCTAATCGCTTGTGCCACAGCCAACTCTCATTCAATTTACTCACAAAGCATTTTTCTGAAACTGAAGCATTCTTAGAGAGGTTAAGAGTATAACAATTGCCATCTCTAGGTGCTCTAAATAAAGCTTTTGGTTTTAAGTTTTCTAAAGGGAGAAAGTCCTTTTTCACAATCAAGCATTCTTCAGAATCAAAAATAACTAAATCACCCTTATCAGTGCTTTGACTCACACCGAGAAGATTGTGGCAAAGTCCTTCCACAAGGTAGACATCTTTGATGAGTGGTCCTTCATTGTTGCCAATTTCACCAATCCCAAAGAATCTTTCCGGATTGATCTCCACCAAAGGTCACCTTGCCACCATCCTTGGGCTTGATTGAGATAAATTTGGATTGATCTCCGTCATGTGTCTAGAGCATCCGCTATCAATGTACCATTTGTTGGGTTTTGATGCTCTTAGACAAACCTCGCAAGACACAAATGAGATCGACTTAGGTACCCATCTTTTCTTGGGTCCTCTGGGGTTAGTTTGTGTCGTAGGAATCTTGTAAGATCCCTTTGGCACCCATTGATAATTCCCTATAGGTTTATTCTTTCTTTCCTTCTTATGAAAGCGAAAGAAGTAGTATGACCTTTTCTATTGCAATAATTGCAATGTGCAAAAGGATTTGAGGAATGGACAGATTTTGTAAAATAGTTCATATAGGATTTTTCACCAGACTTCTTTCTTCCTTTCTTTTTATCAAAATTAGGTTTGTAACCAATTCCTGATCTGTCATTTATAAATCTTTGTTTTTCAAAATGACATTGAGCATTTCACTTCCTCTAGTGAATTTCTCAAGTACTTTTGTAAGATGTAAATTCTTTTTCTCCACATCGATAATCTTTACAAGTAAGATGTTCGGAGGAAGAGAGTTTTTCAACTTGAAATTCAAGAGTAATATTCCTGTTTTTCAACTTGAAATATTTTTCACAGGTTTTTCAAATTCGGATTGCACAAACCCATATACTCAAGAAATAACTCATCATAAGGTGGTTTGCAATCATATACCTCATCAAAGTTAGTACGTTGTTCTTCTTCTTCAGCAACTAAGCATATATTCTCTTTCTCTTCCTCATCCTCATCATCTTCATCAGATGACCTATCACCCCAGATGCCGGAGACATAGGCTTTCTTCTTGTATTTCCTGAACTTCTTCTTTTCTTTGTCTTTGTTGTTCAAATTATGGGGCATTCGTTTGATGTGGTCGTTTTGACACTCGTAGCGATGATTGGCTTCTTTGCCTCATAGCCGAGCTGCCCTTGTATAGTTTCTTGAAACTTTGGTCCTTCTTGTAGAATTTCTTGAATCTTCGGACCAACATGCCTATTTCCTCATCTTCGTCTTTGTTCTCATCTTCTGTTACACCCCTACCGGCCTCGCCCTTGCGGGTGGCGGGTTAGAGGGATCCTCATCGCTTATCATCTTTTCCTAGGTTAATTTTTCGCTTAAAACAGATATCAGAGTACGCGCGGCAGAGTATTGGATCGGTTTGGACAACTTACAATATACTGGTAAAGATACAACAGTTACATAAAATAATCCCCGTAGGGTAAGGGTACAATCGTCCAAGACAAATATGGGGCAATAAGTAGTTCATACAGTAATAAAAATTACAATGAGACAAGGACTTCCATAAGTCTTCAATCTTCGTCTTCATTGCTCTTACCCGTATCCTTTCCACCATCCAACCGGCTTACCACCTTACACCTCGTATCTTTCAAGCCGCCTGAGTTCAAGGTTGAACCCCGCAGTAACGTTAAACTCATATACAATATGTATGCAATGCATGTAATGTAAATCACAATCAGGAACTCAAACATAAACATGGCATGTACTCCGCAGGACCGCCTGGTCAAGACAAGCCCCGGATCCAGCGCGCAAACAGCCTCGCAGTCGTGGAGCGACCCCAACACCTAGCCTAGGGCCTCGAGAGGATACCTATAAACACACAGTCATATAGGTTCCACCTAGCCTCACATACCTTGGGCCTCACCTTCACCTCGTGAACACACAAATCCACACAGATCCACCTAGCCCACATGCCACGGGCCTCACCTTCACCGTGAACACACACACAGATCCACCTAGCCCACATGCCACGGCCTCAGTAGTGCCTCTACCGCTACTACCTAGCCGGCATACCTCGGGCCTCGGTAGCCACCATAGGACATGAGTCCCATAGCTACTACCTAGCCTACATCCACAATCATGATAACACGTAACATACAAGAGCCACATAGAGTATGCAAGTTTACAAGCTACTACCGGCACGCCTTGCAAAATAATGTACTCTTCCTTGACATTTGAAAATATGATCCACATGTGAAAACACCCTAGATACAGAAAAATTCCACACTTTAAATCATATATTCAAACTTTACTTCAAGTTCCATAAATTTCGCCTAACTCCAGAATTTTCCAGAAACGTTGACTCAACTTCTCTGATTTTTAATAAATTCTAGAAAACTCTTATCGACATGAAATAAGTGGCCTTTGAATCCTTAGAATGTCTATTTTTCCATAAAAATAATCCCCAAAGTCATCTTGGTTCGAATCCTTCTCAGATTCTTAAAACTTAGCCACTGGTCCGAGACAGAGTCCAGGTTTTTAGGTCATTTTAAACTTGCAATATCTCTCGGTTGGAAACTCCAAATGACACAACATATTATATCAAAATCATCCTTAGGATGTATAGTTTCACCATGTAAAATATCAGATCATTTAGAATTCATTTACTATTTTAAATCCACCAATCTATCTTCGCTGCCCAGAAACCGCAAGAACCGACAGATTTTCGTATAACAAAGACTTGAGCCTTTAGGGTTTGGAAAAAGGTGATCTCACTTGACCCCATACAAAAAAACCTTCTGGACTCAATGGAAACCTCAAAAATACCAAAATACCACAGAAAATCCACGAAAATCACCATAGGGCAGAAGCAAAGATTCCAAGTTGTCGGTTAGGGGCTTACCTCGGGATGTCGGTTGCGGTGCCTTCTTCTTCTCCTTGGACCAAGACCTTGCTGCCCAATCCTTCCTCCCTCACCATGAGCACGAAATAGGCAGCAGAAAATGGCCAAGGGGAGTGTCCTATTTATAGGCCCCAAGTTCCAACTTTGCCCCTAGATATTTTTAGTTGTATGTTTTAGGGTTAGGGGTAAATTGGTCATTTTGCCTTGTTCACCTTCCAAAGCAAGGGGCCCACGAAATCAGACCTTCTAGAAGGGTTCTAGGGCATTCCAGGTTCAGAAAATAACGTTTTCCCATGCCAAAAATAGGTTTCCAGTTTTGCCCCTAGGTGGCCTTAGTTGTAGGTTTAAGATGTAGGGCAAAATGGTCATTTCGCGTCGTTCTTCTTCCAAGGCAGTGGGGTCCACGAAATCTGCCCAAGATATGCCATAATTAGTCATAATTACTTGTCCTTCACCTTGTCACATCAGATTCAAATATGTGGTCCATATTAATCCGGATTATTTTATTCTTTCTCTCTCATCATAATGACTTGATGTGACATTCTCTCTCTTCATAATTACATGACAAGATATTTTCTCTCTCCTCTGGGCCCACTAGAATTTCTCCCTTATCAGTGTCCTGGGCCTGGGCCCGACTCCGGAAATCCTGTCCGGCCCCGCTCAGCTCCCGGTTGCCGGTCCCACCTTACCTCGTGATGTGTGCCCTTCAACTGGACTTGTGTGGGTCTGGATCATCAGTCACTTTTCCCAGACCACAAGTGGACGGGGCATACTACCTTGGGGATCAAGAAACCTTTATTCCAAGCCCCGATCCACCTCGTAATGCGTGCTACTCGGTAATCCAACTTTTGGCCCCGAAATGCCACGTGTCCGACGTAGCCCTACTACTACTAACTTTTCCTTCCCTTCTAGGTCCAGATACACCTTTTCTCTCTCTTCCCTTCTTGTTTCCTTCAAAAACGCAGGGTTCCCATGACTACCCTGAAAATGCCAAATACTTACTTGTTCTGGCATATTTTCGCTCAACTGAGTGTCCTATACCTCAGGACATAGTTGGGTGGCATCTTTTCCGACCAGACTTACACCGTATACATCTTCTGTACCCATTTTACGTTAGTACCTTAGTTCCACGGCTTCAAAGATACTAGGTCCACTGACCCGTATGGCCGAGTTACTTAGTCCCAGAGAGGCTTCCTATGCCCCGACCTTCTTGGGACTCTTCCCAAACTGGGCCTAGTCATTCGCCTATTTCAGGCTTATTTTCACTTCTCAGGGTCCCAAAATTTGGGGTATTACATTTCTCCCCCCGTTAAATAAATTTCGTCCTCGAAATTTGGCTATACTTCAATTATACTCTTAGCCATAAAATCCGGATATACTTTTTCATATCTACAACTGTTTCCCACGTCGCTTTCTTCGGAGATAATCCCTTCCACCAACCTTGATCGAAGGAATACTCCTCCACCGGAGTTGTTTCTCTTGATGGCCAATAATTCGTTCAGGTTCTCTCAAAAGGACCAAAATAATGGGGACTTAGTTTTCTTTGCTTTATCTCTCTGCCAATTCCAGTGACAGGAGATGTCCTCATAAATAGATGATCATCTACTTCAAATTCCAGAGGCCTCCTTCTCTCATCCGCATAACTCTTTTGTTTGCTCTGAGCAGCACGGAGCCTCTTTCAAATCAAACTAATTCATTCGGACATTTCATCAACCATCTTTGGTCCGAACAACTTCCTTTCTGCTAACTTAGTCCATCCCAGAGGTTATTTGCACTTCCTTCATAGGGAGCCATCTGTATACTGGAGTGGTAGTTATTATTGTAAGCGAACTCTGCTAGGGGCAAAACCAATCCCAACTACCCTTGAAGTCCAAAACGCAGGCTCGCAACATATCCTCTAACATTTGGATAGTCCTTTCGATTGGCCGTCGCCTAGGGGTGATAAGCCGTGCCGAACTTCGCCTTCGTCCTCGTTGCCTCATGCAATGCTTGCCGAATTGGGAAGTAAATCGGGATCTCTATCCGAGATGATGCTCTTTAGTGTACCATGGAGCCATATAATCTCTTTGATATAAATCTCCACCAACTTTCCAGAGAATAACTTACACTTAGAGGGATAAAGTGTGCCAATCTTGCAAGTCGATCAGCAATTACCCAAATAGCATCGTAGTGCCTTATCTTAGGAAGGCCTACTACTAGATCCATGGTAACGTCTTCCCATTTCCATCTGGGAATCCCCATCCTCCGTAATATACCTCCGGGTCGCTGATGTTCGATCCTAACTTCTGGCAAGTTAAACATTTGGCAACATACCTTGCTACGTCTTACTTTATACCTGGCCACCAAAATCCTGTTTTCAGATTCCAATATATCACTTCTCCTGAATGAGTAGTATACTTACTTTTATGTGCCTTATCCAATAACTTTCGTCTCAATTCCTCCACTGATGGCACATAGATCCTCTTCTTATATCGCATTAGTCCATTCGGCGAGGGGTCATAATCCATCGATTCACCGCGGAATATCCCCTCTCATATGGACTTCGCCAGCTCATCTTGCTCCTGGGCTTCTGTGATTTTCGATCTTAAACCATTCTCCTTATGACTAAATAAGGAGATTAGAGATGTAAACTCCAAGGAATCTACTCTTGTCGCCACTCGTCACAACCGATTCACATCTTTAAAATCCTCAATCGACTTCGCTCATGCTATCATTATGGGTGCTACTTGCACACCATTTGTCATATTGCATTCTTATCCGTTCTATACCCAGGCGTGGTACTTAACCATCCAAGATCAACTGATCCATCTTCACAGTGTATGGTTATGTAGGCCTTACTGCCTTACTTGTTTTGCCCCTTGACTTATCACATATCGTCCCTTCGGCTCATTCTATTACCATAACGCTGGATTTCCTTGCCTTATTGACTAGGGAATCACCCTCAGGCCTTAGGCATCTCATCTTCAACCTGGTACAGATAATATGTTTTGCCAACCTCCAGATGGACTCTAGACACACTAGTCCAAAGTCACCATGCCAGTAAGTATTCCACACAGTGCTAAGCATCACAGGTCTTACAACCCAAGGACACTACCTCGTGCAAGCCTGCATACCGGGCTTTACCGCCCTGAGCCTCTACTCACTTATTTCATTTGAGCTCCATCAATTCTAAGCTCTTGAACCATTTTCCTCTTGCTTAGCACAGTAACTGGCATCTGACTTAACCGATTCAAATTTCCTAGACCATTCTATCAGTTTATGTTCCTGTATCAACACAATTACCAACTGCACCGCTTTCCTTTCAATACAACAGCGACGACAATCATGTCATCACTTACTATGTTGTCTCATTCTCAAAATTTCAAATTTACACATATTTGAAAATCTCTCGTGGTCGCCGTACATTTTCCACAAATCGTAAAACCATAATCGCCGCGCCTCAATTTCCAAGAAAACAATTCATTGCCGGTCTATTTCAGAAAACATTTACTACCGGCACACATTCCTGAGCGGGATTATTCATTTCACAAATTCAACATTTGAAAGCCCTCACCACCACTTCAAACTCTCGGTACAGTGGCGCACCCCAATCCTTTCAATACCAACCACTGAAGTGGCAACGCAATTGTCGGCCAATGTGGGAGAGTTTCCGTCCCTTCCAGGACCCAGTGTTCTTCACTGGCACATACAATACTAAGCCACCCACCGGAATCCCATACCGGACAAAGGACCTCTATCCGGGAGCCTTGCTCCAACCGCTGCGTGGGTGCCGCCGGACAAGGAAAATCACACGCCTCTTTAAGGTGAAACTACTCGGATTGGGTGCACACACACGCTCTTTGTGCGAGTATTGGCTTTTCAAAACACATCCCCTCAAAAGATCTTTCAACAATGGCAAGCGATTTTAAAACAGTTTCAAAACATGGTTTCGTACTGCTTCCACCACAAACATGGTTCAAACTCAATTTCAAATTCTAGGTTCTACCAAACCCCTTTTATGAGACAACATTATTTCCAAAAACAATCATTTCGAACCGGTTTTAAATTCTGTTGAAAAATATTTTATTTGAAAAATCGGTTCAGAAAATTCGATTTCAAAATTTTACAAACATAGCAGGTGCATTGGTAAGTTAAAAATTCAATTTTCAAACACACCAGGAACCAGACAACTGATATAGAAGGTCATCAACTTCGACTTACGTCTCAGGCTCTATCCTTGGCCACTCAAGCCATCCATTGGGTACTCAGCCCATTTCACTTCATTTATCAGGTCACTCTAGATCCAATGCTTATAACCTTCAGGCTTAGGACCTCTTCGGCTCTTCACCCGATATTCATGGTCTAATAGTTATGGCCTTTCTGCCAGCCTATGATCATACTAGTCGCATAGGACGTAGGGCTTCTCATTGACCATATATTCAATCCAATGACTTGAAGTCATACCAGCTTAGTAAGTCTTATTGCCCATTGTAAGCTTGTATCATAGTTTCTTCCCATGATACACACAACACCGGAGCACCCCATGCCAATACCTTGATATCGCATCGGATAATCTTTATTTGGGGTCATTCTGAATATGATCCTCTGATGATGACCCAGCTCCAGGCACGACCATAAATTCAGCTTCCCCTAACAGGAATTTAATCCACATATCTCCGGGAAACCACTAGCCACTATCATCTATGGCTATCGATCCTAAACGCAAGACCGAAAACCTGTGGCTATCGAGGTTCTAGCTATCAACCGATTCTATCGGGACACTATTTCTCGATCACACACCTATTAGGGAAAATCCAAGATCAAGATCTTTCCCTTTCAATCATTCTTTACACAACTATCAACCTCAAAATATCACATGCGTATGGGTACTATGCCTCAATGCATTCAGATCAATCAAATGCCTAAAGAATCTCTTATCATCAAATCAGATCATTAGGTTCATCAACCTAATTCTAACACCTCAAACAAACCCAATAATCATGCTACGGTCATCATGATTCATAGCCTATAACATTCAGTCACTATCCTCAAATAACCTCAAATTGATAATGATCAAATTCCCAATCAACTCCTAGAACCTCAACATCAAATAGGCTAAGGAATCATAATACCTCAAGAATACCCAAAATAGGAACTAAGATCATAATTCGTCTTCCTAGTCTAAACCTCAAAATATCAATTACTAATCACGAGGTTCTGATTTCCAATCCAATACTCAACATTACAGGGGTATATCTAATATTATTCTATTACCTCAAGGTTACCTATCAATCCTCAATTATACCTAAACAATTCAGGATCGATTAATCATCACGGGTTCCTACTCTCCGTACTAGAACCTTAGTTCAACCTCAATCACATTTAAGATCGATTAAAGCCTAGTCTCAATCATATCCCGACATCCTCAAAGCATCTTTAGGGATCACTATAAGAAAAACTTAAGGTACTAAAGCCTCAAGCAAAGGAATCTAAAATTCCTATAATACTTCCCAGGGGGTCACTCATCCCGAGATTTCTCTCGTCCAAGCACGCTTAACTTCTGGGTGCCCTTCCTGTTCAGGGTACTCATACTAGTACCAATCATTCGCCTTTTTAGAAACCGGATACCAGCTTCTCCATACACTTCCCTTCCAGTTCCATTGGGGGAATCGGTCCCTGATTTCCATATCAGAGGACCTAAGGTTAGCAACAGAACTCATACTCTGTGCTACCTCTTCTATCACAAGAGTTTTATCTTATTGGAGCACAACCCTCTTCCTTAGGGTATTTATCCTTGATGCTCCATTTGCCCATTTGTACCCTTAACCATGTACCATTTACCAGTACCGTCCAAACCATGCTCTGATACCAAACTGTTACACCCCTACCGGCCTCGCCCTTGCGGGTGGCGGGTTAGAGGGATCCTCATCGCTTATCATCTTTTCCTAGGTTAATTTTTCGCTTAAAACAGATATCAGAGTACGCGCGTATATTGGATCGGTTTGGACAACTTACAATATACTGGTAAAGATACAACAGTTACATAAAATAATCCCCGTAGGGTAAGGGTACAATCGTCCAAGACAAATATGGGGCAATAAGTAGTTCATACAGTCATAAAAATTACAATGAGACAAGGACTTCCATAAGTCTTCAATCTTCGTCTTCATTGCTCTTACCCGTATCCTTTCCACCGTCCAACCGGCTTACCACCTTACACTGTATCTTTCAAGCCGGTCACGGAGTTCAAGGTTGAACCCCGAGTAACTGTTAAACTCATATACAATATGTATGCAATGCATGTAATGTAAATCACAATCGGGAACTCAAACATAAACATGGCATGTACTCCGCAGGGACCGCCCGGTCAAGACAAGCCCCGGATCCAGCGCGCAAACGGGCCTCGGTAGTCGGAGCGACCCCAACACCTAGCCTAGGGCCTCAGAGGATACCTATAAACACAAAGTCATATAGGTTCCACCTAGCCTCACATACCTTGGGCCTCACCTTCACCTGTGAACACACGGTCACACAGATCCACCTAGCCCACATGCCACGGGCCTCACCTTCACCCGTGAACACACGGTCACACGATCCACCTAGCCCACATGCCACGGCCTCAGTAGTGCCTCTACCGCTACTACCTAGCTGGCATACCTCGGGCCTCGGTAGCCACCATAGGACATGAGTCCCATAGCTACTACCTAGCCTACATCCACAATCATGATAACACGAGAACATACAAGAGCCACATAGAGTATGCAAGTTTACAGTTACTACCTGGCACGCCTTGCAAAATAATGTACTCTTCCCTTGACATTTGAAAATATGATCCACATGTGAAAACACCCTAGATACAGAAAAATTCCACACTTTAAATCATATATTCAAACTTTACTTCAAGTTCCATAAATTTCGCCTAACTCCAGAATTTTCCAGAAACGTTGACTCAACTTCTCTGATTTTTAATAAATTCTAGAAAACTCTTATCGACATGAAATAAGTGGCCTTTGAATCCTTAGAATGTCTATTTTTCCATAAAAATAATCCCCAAAGTCATCTTGGTTCGAATCCTTCTCGATTCTTAAAACTTAGCCACCGGTCCGAGACGAGTCCGAGGTTTTTAGGTCATTTTAAACTTGCAATATCTCTCGGTTGGAAACTCCAAATTGTTGGTTCTCGAAGAGATTTTGATGATTGCCAACAATTGTAAACAAAGAATGAGGATTTGCTCTCAGATGTTGGAAATCCCTGAGTGAGAGCAAACCTCGAGGTTTCTGAGAAAACCTCGAGGTTTGGTCTTATGAGGAAGTGTCAAGGTTGTGCATTCCAACTTAAGAAAACCTGGTTTCACAAATAAATGTGAAACCTCGAGGTTTATTGAGAAACCTCGAGGTTTTGATCTTCCGAGAGAAAACCCGGTTTCACACCAAGTTGTGAAACCTCGAGGTTTACTTCCAAACCTCGAGGTTATGCCTTGGCGCCAAACCAAGGATTTGAAAATCATTTGTGAAACCTCGAGTATTATCAGAAACCTCCAGGTTTCTGACTTCCAGAGAGCTAATGTTTTCCAGCAAGTTGAAAACCTCGAGGTTTCCATAGAAACCTCCAGGTTTGTGTTTTTGGGTCAAATCATACAACCCCGTCATTCATCCAAAACCTCGAGTATTCTCTAAAACCTCGAGTATTGTGGCAACCCGAGAGCAATGAACTTACACTCATTGGAAAACCTCGAGGTTCCTTGAGAAACCTCCGGGTTTGGCTTCATCGCATATTTGCTTTGGGTTTCACACATAACGTGAAACCTCGAGGTTCCTAGACAAACCTCGAGGTTTGTGGTAAACCCAAGGAGCCTTCCTAATTGGAACATTATAAACCTCCGGTTTAATTATAAACCTCCGGGTTTGTGGTTTTTGATGTAAAAACATGTTCAAGCTTAAATGAGCAAACCTCGAGGTTTGTGAACAAACCTCCGGTTTCGGTCGTTATTTGAAATTTGAACTTAATGATTCTGCTATACCTTCGTGTTTGATCTCAATGCCTTCCATGATTATTCCTTATTGGTACTTGGATATATTTAATCATCTTTTTAGTGAGTTTCGGACAGGTCAAGCAAGTTTCTTGAAGGTTTAAAGTAAAAGAAAAAGTGATGTCGAACATTAAATGCTCAACCCGAAACTTGCATCCTTCCGGTTAATCCATCTGCACACGGTTGCAAAGCATTAAAGAATAATTACTACATCAAGCAACATCCTCTCCAACGGATTAATTTGCGAGAGTCAACTCGACTATCCAACCAAACTGGACTAAGTGAGTTTCGAGAAAGAAGAAGACCTAAGTAGCTCACAACTTCGTGAATCATCTCCAACGGTCGATTATTAATGCAACGGTCTATTAATGCTTTGTCTAGCTATAAATAGAGCTGCATTCAATTCTTCTCAACTACTACAACAACCGAAAACGCACAAGCATTCAAGTTTCTAAACTACCTTTCTGTTTTCACTTGTAATCTGTCTTTTGACATTATAAGCTTAGTGTTTATTATCATCTACTCTTAAAGAGAGTTTTTTATCTGTAAATCATTTATTGAAAAGAATCACAAGTCAAGGGGACTTGGTGATTTGGGAGTTCATTGATTACAACTTGTAAGGGGGAGTGAGTTCTAGTGAGAGAACTACTCTTTGAGTACGAGTGTGTAATCTTTGTGATAGTGAAAAACCCGGAGAGTCCGGGGACTTTGGATGTAGGTCAAGTTGTTAAGACCGAACCAAGATAAATTCTCGTGTCCAGCTATTCTTCTTTCTACTGTTCATCTCTCGTTTTTGTTATCTAAAACGCAGCGGATTTCGAAGATTTTAAAATACCCAATTCACCCCCTCTTGGGTATATAGCTCCACTTTCATTTGGTATCGAGCAAGGTCTTCTCTTAAGAGCTTAACAACTCGAGAAGGATCATTATGGAAGGTATCTTACCCGATGGAGCATCTATCAACAGACCACTTTGGCTTCATGGAGAACACTACTCCTTCGGAAGGCCAAATTCAAAGTGTTTGTTATGGCAACTGAGTATGGTCTATGGAGAGTATTTGAAAGAGGAGATTATGAGCCATCAACCGTGGAAGATGGAGTCGAGTTCCCAAGCTAGAAGAGGAATATGATGAGAACGACGGAAGAAACGTCACCCTCAACAAAGAAGGCGGTTCTCTTTGCTCCAAAGTGCACCGAGTCAACAAGAATACTTTCGTATTTGCACCTTATCATCTGCTAAGGCCATGTGGGATGCTCGGAGATAGCTCATGAAGGAACAGTGGAGTGAAGCAAAACGAGTCAATACTCTTATGACCGAATATGATCTTCTTCGAATGAAGCCTGGTGAATCTATTGGAGAATTTCAGCTTCGTTTCACTCATCTCATAAATCAACTCGCGGCTCTTGGAAAAGAGTATGACCAACCAGTCCAAGTAAGGAAGATCTTAAATATCCTTAACAAGGAATGGGAAGCAAAGGTCACGACTATTGAAGAGGCTCGAGGAGAGTCAATGACGTCGTGGCTGCTCTATTCGGAAGCCTCTCGAGTATGAGGCTAAGCTCAAATTCAAGAAGGGACTTGATGAAGTTCATGGCAAGAACAAAGGAATTGCCCTCAAGGCTGCAAGAGAAGCTAAAGATTCGAGATGAGGAAAATGACAATGCGAGACGAAGATGAGGAAATAGGCATGATGGTTCGTAGATTTAAGAAATTCTACAAGAGGGACCAAGGCTTCAAGAAATTTCACAAAGCTAGCTCCAGCTATGAGGCAAAGAAGCCAGTCATCTGCTACGAATGTCAAAAGCCTGGCCATATCAAGTCTGAATGTCCTCAACTGAACAACAAAGACAAAGAAAAGAAGAAGTTCAAGAAATACAAGAAGAAAGCTTATGTCTCCTAAGATCGGGGTGATAGCTCATCGATGAAGATGATGAGGATGAGGAAGAGAAAGCCAATATATGCCTAGTTCTTTGAAGAAGAAGAGCAACGTGCTAAACTCGAAGAGGTATATGATTGCAAACCTCCTTATGATGATCTGTTTGATGAATATATGACGTGCAATTCGAATTTGAAAAACTTGCTGAAAAATATTTCAAACTGAAAAATCGAAATCTGGCTCTTGAATCTCAAGTTGAAATGTTGTCTTCTTCAGAAAATACTATTTGTAAAGATTGTCCTGATCTGAAGAAAAAGAATTCATATCTTACAAAGGCACTTGAGAAATTCACTAGAGGAAGTGAAATGCTCAATGTCATTAAAACAACAACGTTTTATAAATGATAGATCGGCATTGGTTACAAACCTGATTTTGATAAGAAGAAAGGCAAGAAGAAGAGTGGTCAAAAAACATACATGAACTATTTCACAAAATCAGTTCACTCTTCAAACCCCTTTGCGCATTGCAATTACTTGTAATAAGAAGGGTCATTCTACTTCATCTTGCTTTCATAGAAAAGAAAGAAAAATTAAGCCCGTGGGAAATTATCAATGGGTACCGAAAGGAACTTATGTTCCTAAGGTCAAAACTAACTCCAAAGGACCCAAGAAAAGATGGGTACCTAAGGCTTGATCCTTTGTGAATTGCGGGTTTGTCTTAGAGCATCAAGACCCAACAAGTGGTACATTGATAGTGGGTGCTCAAGACACATGACCGGAGATGAATCCAAATTTCTTTCAATCAAACCAAAGGATGGTGGTAGAGTCACATTTGGAGGAGACCAATCGGAAAAATTCTTGGAATTGGTGAGATAGGAAACAATGAAGGTCCTCTCATCAAAGATGTCTACCTAGTAGAAGGATTGTGTCACAACCTCCTAAGTGTGAGCCGTAGCACCGACAAGGGTAACTTAGTTATCTTTGATTCAAATGAATGCTTGATTGTTAGAAAAGATTTAGTCCCCATTGATGATTTGAAAACTAAAGCCTTATTTAGAGCACCTAGAGATGGAAATTGTTATACTCTTAACCTCTCTAGCAATGCTTCGATCTCGAAAATTGTTTTGTTAGTAACTTGAATGAGAGTTGGCTATGGCATAAACGATTAGCTCATGTTAATATGTTTCAACTTGACAAGTTGCTTGAAAAAGGATTTGGTCATTGGTATTCCTAAATTGAATTTCAAAAATGACATAGTCTGTGATGCTTGTCAAAAAGGAAAACAAACCAAATCTTCTTTCAAAGCAAAAAATGAGATCTCAACTAGTAGACCTCTTCAATTACTTCATATGGATCTAGTTGGACCACTAGAGTAAAAAGTCTTGGTGGAAATCTCTACACCTTGGTCATAGTTGATGATTACTCTAGATTTGCTTGGACAATATTTTTATCATCTAAAGATGAAACGTTGGATCAGTTTGTTACTTTTGCCAAAAAGGTCCAGAACGAGAAAGGCTTTGCAATTTCAGGTATAAGAACTGATCATGGTGGCGAATTTGAAAACAACGCCTTCGGCGGGTTACGTGACAATGTGGGGATTGATCATAACTTCTCAGCTCCAAGGACTCCTCAACAAAACGGTGTTGTTGAGAGGAAGAATAGAGTCCTCACTGAGATGGCAAGGGCAATGTTAAATGAGAACAACACTTCTCAAGTGTTTTGGGCTGACGCAATGAGTACGGCTTGCTACATCTCCAATGGAGCCTATTTGAGGAAGAAGCTGAACAAGACCCCATATGAACTCTACAAGGGAAGGAAGCCAAATCTCAGCCACCTACATGTCTTTGGATGCAAGTGCTATGTGCACAATAATGGTAAAGAGAATCTTGGTAAATTCGATTCCAAAGCGATATAGGCATCTTCATTGGTTATTCAAATAGAAGTAGAGCTTATAGAATCTTCAATACTCGCACTCGTATTGTTGAAGAGTCAATACATGTTGTTTTCTCGTGAATCCAAATCGATAAAGCCTTGGACAATGAAGAAGAAAATGTTTTCAAAAATCAATTCTTTTCGAAAACTACTCCTGCTTCTATTGAAAATCCTGAAAATGTTTTTGAGGCTGATCCCCAGATCAACATTGATAATCCTGATCAGACTCAACCTAGAGCTTGGAAATTTATTAGAAATCATCCTTTAGACCAAGTTATAGGTGATATTAATCGGGGAGTAAGAACCGAGAAATAGTACTTTGAATGAAGTAACCTTTTCTCGCATTTATATCTCATATAGAACCCTCTAAGATTGATGAAGCCCTTTCGGATAATGATTGGGTGTTAGCAATGCAAGAGGAGTTACATCAATTTGATAGAAATCAAGTTTGGGATTTGGTACCTAGGCCCAAAGACCATCCGGTCATTGGCACCAAATGGGTATTCAAGAACAAACGTGATGAGTCTGCAATCATTGTCCGCAACAAGGCAAGATTGGTTGCCAAAGGCTATAATCAAGAAGAAGGAATTGATTATGAAGAAACTTATGCTCCAAAGGCAAGATTGGAAGCCATAAGAGTACTTCTAGCCTTTGCATGTGTAAAAGGTTTTAAATTATATCAAATGGATGTGAAAAGTGCTTTTACTCGAATGGTTTTATACAAGAGGAAGTTTATGTAGAACAACCTCCCGGTTTTGAAAATGAACATTGTCCAGATCATGTGTATCGTCTCAAAAAGGCTCTATATGGCACGAAACAAGCTCCTAGAGCTTGGTATGAGCGATTAAGCAAATTCCTTCTTGATCAAGGTTTTGTTAGAGGAAAGGCAGACACAACTCTCTTCATAAAGAGTAATAAGCTTAATGAAATTCTATTGGTTCAAATATATGTGGATGATATTATTTTTGGTGCTTCTAATGACGCTTTGTGTGAAGAGTTTTCAAAGACTATGCGGGAGAATTTGAGATGTCCATGATGGGAGAGCTCAACTATTTTCTTGGATTGCAAATCAAGCAAAGAAAAGATGGGATATTTATCTCCCAAACCAAATATCTCGAATGATTTGTTGAAGAAATTTGGAATGGACCAATGCAATGGTGCCGACACTCCCATGAGCTCAACCGCTTCATTGGATGCTTGATGAGAAGGGCAAAGATTTCAACATCACAAAGTATAGAGGAATGATTGGATCACTACTCTATCTCACAAAAGTCGCCCGAACATCCAATTCGGTGTTGGGATGTGTGCAAGGTTCCAATCGCTCCAAAAGAGTCCCATGCTGAACATGTGAAGAGGATATTCGAGATATCTCTCGGACACGAAGACTCTTGGACTATGGTTTCCCAAAGGTCAACCGGAACACTTGGTGGCATACTCAGATTCGGATCATGCCGGCTACAAGACAGATAGAAAAAGCACAATTGGCCAATGCGAATTCCTTGGCAACTCACTTGTCTCTTGGTTCAGCAAGAAGCAGACGAGTGTAGCTGTATCATCAACTGAAGCTGAGTATGTGGCAGCATCAAGTTGTTGTGCTCAAGTCTTATGGCTCAAACAAAGAATCGTTCGATCTAGGAATCAACCTGAAGGAGATCCCTATCTTATGTGACAACACAAGCACAATAAGCTTAGCCAAGAATCCAGTGCAGCATACTCGGACTAAGCATATTGATGTGAGACATCATTTCATAAGGGATCACGTTCAGAAGAAAGATGTCAAAGTCATGTTCATCCCAACTCATCTTCAACTTGCTGATATCTTCACCAAACCTCGCCCAAGGAGTCATTCAATTTTATTAGAAGAGAATTGGGAATGGTAAATCCCAATGAGTTGTAAGTAATTCTTGCTTAAATTAGTAATACATTGTAATCCTGATCATCAAAGGTCACTAACTTAAGCATCGGAGTGTCTAGATATGATTTATGCGGGATTCGTGGTTTTGCTATCGAGGAGCAAAACCTCGAGGTTTACAAGAAAACCTCGAGGTTTGGTGGAACATGTTCACTCATGGTTTTGTTTGTCAAAGAGCAAAACCTCGAGGTTTGCGAGAAAACCTCGAGGTTTGGTGATGCATGCTCAAAGTCGAAAAGTTTCGAGAGAATAGAAACCTCGAGTATGCGAGGAAACCTCGAGTATTTGATGAGACAGAAAGCTTATCATTCTGAAGGATAGCAAAACCTCGAGGTTTTGGAACAAACCTCGAGGTTTTCATGCTGATAGGTCACAGGTTCACAATACACCTCTGACGTCCAGGTTAGTACCATTTCATCAAAACCTCGAGGTTTGACATAAAGCCTCGAGGTTTGCTATTGCCTATATATATGCATCACTTGTTCATGTTCCTCAAACCTCGACCTAAACCTCTAGGTTTTGTTTTCCCTCTCGTCACCCACTCTCTGAATCTCTCACTTTTCAACTTAATCCTCTCTTCTAAACCCTCAAATGGCCTCGAAATCCAAATCCCAAGCCACTTCTGGTTCTGATTCCAGTGGGGATCAAACGAAATCATGGTCTCCACCTCCACCTCCTCCACGGCAACCGTGAAATCAACACTTCGATCGTCTGTCGGAAAAAGACTCGCTCCACTCGTCTTCGTTATGGCGTTGACAAATCGATCAGAGGCGTTCAAGGAGAACTCCCTGATGAAGAGTCTCCCTCAAAGAGCAGAAAGGAAACCAAGGGCTCTAAGAAAGGGGTCTCTTTCAAGGAACCTGACCAAGAGCCCACTAAAGGTCCTTCCAAGAAGAGGAAAGAGCCTGAAGGCAAAGGAAAAGGGAAAGCTTCTGCGTCTGGTTCAGAACCCCCTGGAAAAGGCCCATCAAAGACAGCAGGAATTTCAAAATCCACTGGTCCAACTAAGGCAAGGACCAAGAGAGCCTCATTTGCCAGGTCCCATCAATCATCCAAGGGTCAGTCATCCTCTATTCCTCAACAAGAAGAAGGAGAAGATGTGCCTCCAAATCATGGCCAATGCGATATCGACATATACAAGCATATTTCTCCTCCGGATGGCTTTATCACTCGACCCGCCACTCTTCCCAAACCCGACAATGAGAAATTCAGGGAAGCGTACCTTCATCGCCTTTTTTGTCCTGTAGTAGTTATTGACTTGAAAACATATCTGAAGGAGTGTCATTTTGATTTATCACCCTGGCTGAAACCTTATGAATCGTTCATTTCTATATCTGTCCCTTTTACCCCAAACTTGGTTCGATTGTTCTATTATAAGATGGAGTATAACAATGAACTGGGTGAATATGGAGAAGTGATTGAGGAAAGGGTCACTACCACTGTTAGAGATGTCTCCTTTACCCTGTCAGCTGCCATTCTGAACTAAATTCTGAGAATTGACAATCCCCCGCCTGTTCCTGACTTCTCTTACAGCAACCAGGAAGTCTTCGAGACTCTTAGGCCTGGTGAACCTTTTCCTCCGAGATCGAACTCCGGCTCACATTCAAACCAAGCTCCATGCCTGCTGTGAACCGTGTCCTATGGTATGTCTACTCAAGAAACTTCATCCCTAAGGGCGGCAACTGGACTCACTTCACTCAGAATGACTACAGACCCTTTACTGCTTTTGTGAGGAAGGTTCCCTTCAATCTGGGTGATTGGCTTCTCAAAGGGATGACTGAGTTTCGTTTTGCCAAGAGACAATTATCCCATATCCCGTATCCCTCCTTGGTATCCGTCATCCTTTTCTACTACAAGATTTGGTATGTGGGTACTTAGATACACTTGAGTATCCTCCCTTCTTCGGAAAACACGAGATGAACCTGATGAAGATCAAGTTTGAAGGGGAAGGTTCAGCTCAATCTCGGCTCCCTCACGATCACATCCGCCCTCACAAGCTCAAGAGGCCCGGTCCGCACCTCCACCTCCTCGCCATCACTATCATCCGAGCTAGCTTCTCGATTAAGCAAATTGTGGATCTTTGCTCTTGCCTCAATGACTATGCGCATGGAGTTTGAGCTAGGCAAATTACGGCCGAGATGACTCGTGGCCATCTTGGTCTCATTGAAATTCAGGATGCCATCAAGGAACACCTTGAAGCAGTTGCTGGGCAATCAGCTGAGGTTAGGGAAAAGGCTGAAGAAATTGAACTCAAAATGTCCACTCAGCTCATCTCTCATTCAGTCCTCACTGATAAGATGGATCGATCATGCATCATCTCCACATTGGCTCCTCCTCTACTCCCGGCTCAAATCCCGATCCCGGTCCCCATACGGCCCCTCTCCTAGTTCACCCTCACCATCCTTCACCTTCACTTCCCATCCTATCCCTTCCTTCTCTCACACTCCCTCAACTCCCATTTTCCCCTCTCCCGTCTCTCGAGGTTACCACTCCCACCACTATCATTCTTCCTTCTCCATCTACCCCTACCACCGAGATATTACCCTCTCCATCCATTGCCACCCTCGATAATTGTCATTCTTCATCCCTCTCCTCCCTCCACTCCCTTGGTCAACCCTCCTTTTGAAGATGACAAAGGGGGAGAGACAAGCAAGGAGTAGTAGTAGAGTAGTTGTAGCAGATGTCTTAGTACCTTTTTTGAAGTTTAGGTTCAGAGGTCTTTGAGAATCATGACATTTTCATTTTGTGCATTTTGTATTTTGAGTTGTATTACAGCATCTTGTATAAATCTTTAACTGAAATACAACTTATATGTTCATGCTTCTGCTCATAACTGATTGTTCTCTTGCACTTACATTCTGCACACAACTATGTTCTTGCAACTTCTGAATATTTCAAAGTTCTAATTACAACATGCAAATTTTCTTGAATTTTCAAAGATGCTTGCTTACAAGTGTTGTCATCATCAAAAAGGGGGAGAATGTTGGTTCTCGAAGAGATTTTGATGATTGCCAACAATTGTAAACAAAGAATGAGGATTTGCTCTCAGATGTTGGAAATCCCTGAGTGAGAGCAAACCTCGAGGTTTCGAGAAAACCTCGAGGTTTGGTCTTATGAGGAAGTGTCAAGGTTGTGCATTCCAACTTAAGAAAACCTGGTTTCACAAATAAATGTGAAACCTCGAGGTTTATTGAGAAACCTCGAGGTTTTGATCTTCCGTAGAAAAACCCGGTTTCACACCAAGTTGTGAAACCTCGAGGTTTACTTCCAAACCTCGAGGTTATGCCTTGGCGCCAAACCAAGGATTTGAAAATCATTTGTGAAACCTCGAGTATTATCGAAACCTCCGGGTTTCGACTTCCGAAGAGCTAATGTTTTCCGGCAAGTTGAAAACCTCGAGGTTTCCATAGAAACCTCCGGGTTTGTGTTTTTGGGTCAAATCATACAACCCTGTCATTCATCCAAAACCTCGAGTATTCTCTAAAACCTCGAGTATTGTGGCAACCCGAGAGCAATGAACTTACACTCATTGGAAAACCTCGAGGTTCCTTGAGAAACCTCCGGTTTGGCTTCATCGCATATTTGCTTGGGTTTCACACATAACGTGAAACCTCGAGGTTCCTAGACAAACCTCGAGGTTTGTGGTAAACCCAAGGAGCCTTCCTAATTGGAACATTATAAACCTCCGTGTTTAATTATAAACCTCCGGTTTGTGGTTTTTGATGTAAAAACATGTTCAAGCTTAAATGAGCAAACCTCGAGGTTTGTGAACAAACCTCCGTTTTACGGGTCGTTATTTGAAATTTGAACTTAATGATTCTGCTATACCTTCGTGTTTGATCTCAATGCCTTCCATGATTATTCCTTATTGGTACTGGATATATTTAATCATCTTTTTAGTGAGTTTCAGACAGGTCAAGCAAGTTTTACTGAAGGTTTAAAGTAAAAGCAAAAGTGATGTCAGAACATTAAATGCTCAACCCAGAAACTTGCATCCTTCTGGTTAATCCATCTGCACACGGTTGCAAAGCATTAAAGAATAATTACTACATCAAGCAACATCCTCTCCAACGGATTAATTTGCAGAGTCAACTCGACTATCCAACCAAACTGGACTAAGTGAGTTTCGAAAGAGAAGAAGACCTAAGTAGCTCACAACTTCGTGAATCATCTCCAACGGTCTGATTATTAATGCAACGGTCTATTAATGCTGTCTAGCTATAAATAGAGCTGCATTCAATTCTTCTCAACTACTACAACAACTGAAAACGCACAAGCATTCAAGTTTCTAAACTACCTTTCTGTTTTCACTTGTAATCTGTCTTTTGACATTATAAGCTTCAGTGTTTATTATCATCTACTCTTAAAGAGAGTTTTTTATCTGTAAATCATTTATTGAAAAGAATCACAAGTCAAGGGGACTTGGTGATTTGGGAGTTCATTGATTACAACTTGTAAGGGGGGAGTGAGTTCTAGTGAGAGAACTACTCTTTGAGTACGAGTGTGTAATCTTTGTGATAGTGAAAAACCCGGAGAGTCCGGGGACCGGATGTAGGTCAAGTTGTTAAGACCGAACCGATAAATTCTCTCGTGTCCAGCTATTCTTCTTTCTACTCTGTTCATCTCTGTTTTTGTTATCTAAAACAGAGCAGATTTCAGAAGATTTTAAAATACCCAATTCACCCCCCCCCTCTTGGGTATATAGCTCCACTTTCACAAATGACACAAAATATTATATCAAAATCATCCTTAGGATGTCTAGTTTCACCATGTAAAATATCAGATCATTTAGAATTCATTTACTATTTTAAATCCACCAATCTATCTTCGCTGCCCGAAAACCGCAAGAACCGATTTTAGGTCGTATAACAAAGACTTGAGCCTTTAGGGTTTGGAAAAAGGTGATCTCACTTGACCCCATACAAAAAAACCTTCTGGACTCAATGGAAACCTCAAAAATACCAAAATACCACAGCAAATCCACGAAAATCACCATAGGGCAGAAGCAAAGATTCCAAGTCTTCGGTTAGGGGCTTACCTCGGGATGTGGTTGGGTGCCTTCCTCTTCTCCTTGGACCAAGACCTTGCTGCCCAATCCTTCCTCCCTCACCATGAGCACGAAATAGGCAGCAGAAAATGGCCAAGGGGAGTGTCCTATTTATAGGCCCCAAGTTCCAACTTTGCCCCTAGATATTTTTAGTTGTATGTTTTAGGGTTAGGGGTAAATTGGTCATTTTGCCTTGTTCACCTTCCAAAGCAAGGGGCCCACGAAATCAGACCTTCTAGAAGGGTTCTAGGGCATTCCAGGTTCAGAAAATAATGTTTTCCCATGCCAAAAATAGGTTTCCAGTTTTGCCCCTAGGTGGCCTTAGTTGTAGGTTTAAGATGTAGGGGCAAAATGGTCATTTCGTCGTTCTTCTTCCAAGGCAGTGGGGTCCACGAAATCTGCCCAAGATATGCCATAATTAGTCATAATTACTTCTCCTTCACCTTGTCACATCGATTCAAATATGTGGTCCATATTAATCCTGATTATTTTATTCTTTCTCTCTCATCATAATGACTTGATGTGACATTCTCTCTCTTCATAATTACATGGCAAGGTATTTTCTCTCTCCTCTGGGCCCACTAGAATTTCTCCTTATCAGTGTCCTGTCCCGGGCCCGACTCCGAAATCCCGTCCGGCCCGCTCGCCTCCCGGTTCTGGTCCCCACCTTACCTCGTGATGCGTGCCCTTCAACTGGACTTGTGTGGGTCCGGATCATCGATCACTTTTCCTGCACCACAAGTGGACGGGGCATACTACCTTGGGGATCAAGAAACCTTTATTCCAAAGTACCCCAGCATCCACCTCGTAATGCGTGCTACTCGGTAATCCAATTTTTTGGCCCCGAAATGCCACGTGTCCGACGTAGCCCTACTACTACTAACTTTTCCTTCCCTTCTAGGTCCAGATACACCTTTTCTCTCTCTTCCCTTCTTGTTTCCTTCAAAAACGCAGGGTTCCCATGACTACCCTGAAAATGCCAAATACTTACTTGTTCTGGCATATTTTCGCTCAACTGAGTGTCCTATACCTCGGACATAGTTGGGCGGCATCTTTTCCGACCGCACTTACACCGTATACATCTTCTCGTACCCATTTTACGTTAGTACCTTAGTTCCACGGCTTCAAAGATACTAGGTCCACTAACCCGTATGGCCGAGTTACTTAGTCCCAGAGAGGCTTCCTATGCCCCGACCTTCTTGGGACTCTTCCCAAACTGGGCCTAGTCATTCGCCTATTTCAGGCTTATTTTCACTTCTCAGGGTCCCAAAATTTGGGGTATTACATCTTCATTATCTGACTCTTTTGCTTCTCTGGCAGTCTTGAGGGCAATTCCCTTATTTTTGCTATGAACTTCGTCAAGTCCTTGTTAGACCTGGCTATCACCCAAGAGGGGGGTGAATTGGGTGTCTGATAAAACTTTAGATAACTTGAAAATCTTTTCACAACTTAATTCGAATGACAGAAATAGTTTATAAAGCAGTAGTCAATCAATCAAGCATATATGCGGGAAATGTAAGAGTTTAGGGAAGAGAATATGCAAACTGAGATTTACACTGGTTCGGCCCAATCCTTGAACTACGTCCAGTCCCCAAGCTCCACTTGAGATTTTCAATCCACTATCTCCTTGTTTAACCGGGCACAAGAGAAAAGCCTTTACAACCTCACAAGTTTAGTCGGGCACCTGTGTCACCTTTACAATCTCTTACTGAGATGCTCTCCCTTACACTGTCAAGATACAATTACACACTCTGTAAACAAAGGATGATCCTTTCACTCTCAGACTCACTCCCCCTTACAAGTTGTAATTGATACACCCACACTTAAGGTTCCTTAACCTTAATTAAGATTTAATATCTGAATGGGATGAATAAGTGTTTAATAACTCCTCACGAGTAGATAATGATGAACACCGAAGTACAAAATAGATCATCACACTCTCTACGAGAAAATTATATAATATTGAGAAATAGAGTGCGTGCAGCGTGTGAGCTAAACGTAGGTTTCAAAATATCAGCATTTCGACAGTGCAAGGTCTCATCGTTATATTCTCTGTCTTGAATGGATTCTACTTATAGACAACTGATATTAGTCTATTGAAGTACTGGTCCATTGTAGAATATTACCATTGTAAGTTTCGTTGGGAAAATAGCCGTTGCTTCTGACGTCATCATTCACCTTTTGATTATCTGATGTTAATCCTTTATTTGATCATCTGAAACTTGCTAACAAACATGATTAATGGCATTGAGAAGTATAGCAAGTAGAAATAAATTGGTAGCAATCATTTTTGAATTCTCAAAGGCGATGTGGAATTGAGCTCTGATGTCTGACTCGAGGTTGCATTAACCTTGGCTCGAGTCTGGAGTACTTTAAAGATACAGAAATGAAGTGTGATATAATGACTCGAGGCGTAGAAACAGCTGAATCGAGTTAATCGATTAATTGGATTCAAAGTATTGATTTGAGAAGGCTTTTTAACTCGAGGCACGAAGAGCTTGACTCGAGGCTGGGGCGACTCGAGGTAGACAGATGAGAGACTCGAGTTTTTCTTTGTTTGCAGAATGCTTCTTTTGGAACAGAGACAAATGACTCGAGTTATTCATTGTCCCAACTCGAGGCCACACTGACTCGAGGTGAACTATTGGGAGACTCGAGGTAGTGTAATGAAAACTGGAAATGCTTTTGAGATTTAAAGACCATCAACTCGAGGCATGAAGACTTCAGACTCGAGGCGAAGGAAACTCGAGGTAACATTATGGCTGACTCGAGGTTGTGCATCATTCAGATCAGTTTGATCATTGGAAAATGCTATTTGACTCGAGGTACAGACTTCCTTTACTTGAGTTAATCACCTCGAGGTTGTATTTCAAGAGACTCGAGTGAATTCTACAGATTTATGATGTATCAGGTCTCTCCAACTCGAGGCAAACACTCTGACTCGAGGTAAAAACGGCTCTCCATTGTTCAAACTCTCGGGTTGGCCATTTGACTCGAGACACACTCCGACTCGAGGTAAACAGTGCTCTCCATTGTTCAAACTCTCTGTTTGCTCCAAAAACTCGAGGTAGGCTCTTTAACTCGAGGTAAAAAAACACTTGTTGAGTCTAGATTCATATGTCCAAAGTGTGATATGGAAGAAACCCGAGGCTATGCTGAGTTGATTCCAGAAATTCATGTGTCAACTTTCGAGGGCCATATCTACATGGTCTTAGCTCTGTTTTGGTCCATTCAAGTCTTGATGGAAAGCTCTGTGTTCCTACTTTCCAATGGCACCAATTGTATCTCAATTGGATTTGTATTTTGTGAGATACACTCAAAACATTGAAGCTTGGTTCTGACTGTCACGGTGATGTTTGTGGAAACTTGTAAAATTCATATCTCCTTGATATGAACTCATTTTGGCTTCCATTATATATAAACATGACGTGTTGGATGTATAGTTTCATATGCCACTGGTTTTGTTTCAATCCGATTCCTGGTTTGAGAGATATCATCAAATTACCGAAGGTCGCCAGAAGCTGAACGTGGAACAGAGTGCACCGAGTTGTTGTAAGTCACCTTGAAACTCGAGGTACATGAAGCCTCGCCTCGAGGTAATCATCCCGAAAGCCAAAACTCAAGGTAAACAGGTCCTAACTCGAGGTACACATCCCGTCGAGACCAAAAATCAAGGCAAATAGGTCCCGACTCGAGGTAAAACATTTGACGAAAATCACTTGGAAATCACCCAAACTCGAGGTGGGGATGTTCTTGACTCGAGTAACTCATTCCAAAAGACCAAAACACTGTAGCAACCCATTATAACTCAAGTCTAAACATCCTGGCTCGAGTTACTTCATCCAAAACTTGATTTTTCTTATTTTAACTCCGATTTGAGTCGTTCCAACTTCTATATCATCGTGGGGACTTCTAAAATCAATCTAAGAGCTTGTATGATGATTTTCTCATTCCATTGAGCAAGTTCTTCTTTCTTTAATCCCTTTCTTGATCATTCTCCATCATTAAACTTCACATCTACATTAAATGTAAGAATTAGTCAAAGTAGAAGATAAATGTAGTATGCAAGCTTTTTGCTCTGGATAATGACATCTATATAAGACATCATCAAAACTTTTCATAACCAAAATTCTCCCCCTTTTTGATGATGGCAAATACATTAAGAAAAATATGTATGAATATGAAAATATATTAGATCACATATTTTTCTTGCCATTCTCTCCCCTTATTTGTCATTAGCAAAAAGATTGAGGTAAAGAAGAAATATAGGCAAATATGAAAACAAGTTAGAAATGACATGTCTCTCCTTAACCATATGTCAAAACAATTTTCTCTCACCTATTTGAAATTGTTTTAAAATATGATGCAATTTGGAATGTTTTTATGAAAAACAAATTTGAGAAAATCTGGAGAGTTTTTCAAGAAATCTTTCACAATTAAAGTATATAGACACCAAACATGTGCAAAGTTTCTACTGAATATAAAAAGGTAGAGTTTAGAAATGCTCATGTTGGTTCTGCAAATTGTTGAATAATCGATGAAGTCCATTTGCTTTCTTGTAGTATGAGATCCTTTGAAGTATGCTCGATAGAAGAATCATGAATATCTTGTATGATGTGAATAGAGCAAGAGTCTCATTTCTTGAAGGCAATTTCATCTGAATATGGTCAATACTTAGCTTCTATCATTTTCCTTTCTTCCTATTGCTCTTTAAGAGATTTCCCTTTCCTTTTAGAGCATAGCTTAGCTTCAATGTCATTGATCATCAAAGCATCTTTCCTTAATATAATAGTTTCTCCTTGTAGCACATTAAGGAAGATCTTTTGCACAAAACGAAATCGACAATTCTCCTAAGTCAATTGTAAAACTTTCTTGCAAAGAAGAGTTATTAGTGCAATCAAACCTCGGCCATGGCATATCAAAATGTTCCTTTCTATATGATATTTTCAAATTAAGATAATGAAAGGAGAATGTAAGATATTAACTCATAATCAAAACTAATAGAAACATAAAAGAGTGAATGCAAATGAGTATACTTAAAAGGATCTTCTTTAAATAAAGGAGATGAGCTTTTTAAGATATCAAACACATGTGAATGTGAAGCTCCCCCTTAATGAATGCATGACCAAAAGAAATATGGAGCACCTTTAATTATACCAAATAATAATGTGAAACCAAATGTTATGTCGTTTGGAGTTATCCCTGCTCAGGAGGACACAACGGTGTCTTAGAATTTAAAGACTTTCAAGTTCACTTAGGTGGACTTGAAATTGGTATGAAGAAATCACTTATGCTTTCTATGATGATAAAAGAGTTTAAAGCATAAGAATCATTTTAAAAGGAGTGTGCTCAGGCTAAGTTTCTTAAAATATGATAGAATGAATGAAATCAAGTTAGCCTAGTATGATTATGATTTACGCATATTACAAGTTATACCTCACTCAAGTAATATCGTAATTACTCAAGTCATAATCACTTGTAATCCATAGATGCATCACTGGCTAGCCACTATCTGATGATGTGATCAATACTGAGGATCTCCCAGATTTGATGCAGAAGGATAAGTTTCTTGAAGCTTTGGTTGATCAATTGACAGAGTTTCCTAATCTTTTTATTCACAAAAGAGACGAACTTCAATATTGTTTGTGGTAAGCTGGTTAGGATTGTTGAAGTTCCTTTCCCAAATAGCTCGATTGGCTACTCATTGATGTCCATGACTTTTACTTGTTGTTCACGGAGAGGACCGATCTTATCTTCCTCTGTTTATCCTTGTTTTCTAACGCAAGAACGGAGGATCTCGCAAAAACAAATATATGCTTTTTGGTACTCAATTTTTCTTGAGTCCACACAAGATTAGACATTGTAACTTTTATGCTCTTATAATTTAACCATATGATATTTGAGCAAGGAGTATAAGAATCAAAGATCAAATCATAATTTTTCCCAATCAAATAAATTCAAGCCAATGAATCATAAAGGGTAACAATTAAATGGTGCTAAGAATGTTATTTCTCAATAAATTTGTAAAAACACTTTATGCAGAAAAGATGTCATTAATAAAAGTGTATGTTAGTTTGATCAAAGAGCAAAAGAAATTCTATCCATGAAACAGATTTGGCTCGAGTTAAACTATATGCACTCGAGTCAGTCAAAGTTAAACAAAATATTCACTCAAGTCAAACCATATGCACTCAAGTTAGTTTACTTTGAAAAATATATCTTTCACAAAGTTTCACTCGAGTCGGTCAACACTAACCCGAGTGGGGGTATTTCATAAAATATTTTCCAAAGTCTTTTAACTCGAGTCACCAGGGTATAACTCGAGTCAGTCACCATACAGGTACGTCTTGACTGAGTTTTAAAAACGCTTGACTCGAGTCATGAACTTGAAACTCGAGTCAATTTGACAGCAAATGTGACAGAAGCTTTTTGATTCAAGTTTGATCAAGTTAAAAGCAATTTTTACTTGAATCATTAACCATATTTTGGAAACATGTTTAAAAACAATGCTCACTCTAAATATGGTGGAAATCAATAGTTTAAAGAATATATCAGAATGTATCAGAATGCTTCAGATCTGGCGAGCATGTGGAACATTGAAGTTCATATCTTGAAGAATTTCCCAAAAGCAAAAGTCCTAGGAAGAACGAATTAGCCTAAAAGGCTAAGTATGATAGAAATATATACGCACAGTGACTTTGCTATTAACCAAGAAATAATCTTACTTCTTAGAAAAGAATCTTGAAAATATATGAACATTCAATGCAAGAATTTGAATATATGGCTAAAGTTACTCAGAAATGGATGAAGACAAATGTTAATGTATTTGAGTAACAAAATGAGTACTAGGATTCATGGATAATGAAGCACATGCTCATTAGTCCAAATGACTAGAGTTCCAGAAAATCATCCTAGTAAGTTATTCCACTAATGGTTAATGCATTAAGATTCAATGCAATAACGAAAGTTCATAAAGCTTGAAATAACTTGGCCAATAAGAATTTATGCAGTAGCATAACACTCACAAATTGAATTCTTTTATAGGAAATGAGCTTGAATCTCATAGAAGATCAACTTGTTAGATATGAGATCCAACTAGTTAGAGAATAAAGAATGAGGAGTTCAAGCATCACATTAAATACCAAGGATCAATATGTGAATGACAGGGAAAGCTCAACTGGACAAATTTGAAGCATATCCAACATTCAGTATACAATATTAACTTCCAATTTTGAAACATCATTTGAATGCAATTAAAGTATGAATATTTTTCAAAAACATTTGTATGCATTTTCATACAATCGAGTGAATTGAATTCCAAAACAAATTTTAGAATTGTGCATTTCAAAATCATAAACTCGAAAGTTATGCACAAATTCATTTATGGTCCATTTAGCAATCCGAAAACCTTTTTGAAGAACATAAATGATTGATTGCTAAAGGAATGCAATAATGGACAAGTATTCATTACTCACACATGTAATTCACCGAAATATAATACAAGATAGGGTAAGAATTAGATATCACCGTAATTCCTCTTGTCCTAGTAATAGCTTGCTTGATTAAGATGGATTGATGTAGATGTCTCTCCTTTTTGGACTTTCACTATCAAGCATAACTTCTTTAGAATCTCAAGACTTGAATCATTTCTCTATGTTGCATTCTTGAGAAACTTTCTTTGATCCTACAGAGACATGTAAACCTTTTTCTCCCATGGTATCCAACCTTTCTTGGATCCAACCATTGTTAGCTTGTAGGAATCAAAAATTCACATACTGTTATGAACTTAATCATTTCAGACCAATTGAACACAATGAATTAAATATGACTTTATGCATAAAAGATATGCTTTCTTTTCAAATTATCATGCATGCATAAAGAATTAGATTATTGTACATTGCAATCTGCTTGAAAAATAAATCGAAATGTGAAAACTCAATTTTAAAAATAGTTTGCAATGATCATTCCTATGGTTACAAAGTATAAAACCTCAATGAATATTTCATATGATAGGAAATGAGGTTTTACCATTGTCTACCTTATACCTTAGGCACTTGGAGGATTGGCTTTGCTTACCCACTGCCTCCTCATATATTTTCTTACGGGTGTTGGCAAAGCTCTCTCAAAGGATATAGACTTCCAGAGTCTTCTGTTTGATACTTGGGAGATCCTTCTTTTCTTGTTCTCCTCAAGATAGTTGAACGGTACTCTATGGTAGTTTGTTCTTGAGGTGGAACATACTCCTCTTACTTGTATCCATTGCTTCTTTTGATGTTTTGCCCTTGTAGTTCTAGCAATTGGTGCCCTGAGAGTTCTCATATTTGATATAGGTGCTATGTTTCTTTTCATCGGTGCATGAGAAACTCTTGGCTTCTTCATCGTACCCTTATGTCCATTGATCTTCAAACCATCCTACACATATAGACCACTAGATGGACATTTTGGTACCCACTTATACTTGGGTCCTTGACCGTTAGTATTGGACCTTACATGTCCTTTCAGAACCCAAACAAATTTATTCCTTACGTTAGTATTTCTCCTAATATAACATGTGTGAGATATATGACCAAGTTTACCACAATAATTGCAAAATATATGATGATATGCATTATGAGATTTTATGCTAGTATTGTCTCGGTCATCAAGGTGAAAATCCAAATAAATCTCATTTGAATAATCTTTCTTCCCAATAATCTTTCCAGCATTATTATTGAAAACAGTTTTGCTTTTCAAAACAGAATCGATAATTGGTTGAGAAATAATTTTATGCAAAGGTTCTAAATCATTTTTCTTAACTATACAAGAAGAATTGGAATTGTTTACCACATGTGCATTTTGATCTCCGATGGTGATTCATTATGCTCGTGCATGATAGGCTCCCGGGAATTGTCTTCCTCTTGTTCTTTCGTGTTGACCGGATCACGGAAGTGTTCTAAGATTTCTCCTTCTTCATCCTCAACTCCCAATTGTTCATCAATCGTGGATATACAACTTATAACTTCAGATGAACTCCAATACTATCAACTTCAATATATTTGTTAGAAGCATATATAGAATCAAGAGTATCCCATATTTCCTTAGCATTAGAGCAAGACTTGATTTTCTCAAAATCATTTTCGGTTAAGGCACTGTATAATATGTTTATTGCTCTAATGTTTAACGAAAACATTTTCTTTTCCTTTTCAGTCCAATCCTTCCTCGGTTTGAAATCAAAAACATTTGTAAAAACATTCCACATATCAAAATCAAAACATTTTATAAACGATGTCATTCTAGCTTTCCAAAACCAAAAATCAACATCTTTGAAAAACAATGGAACAGTATAATCAAAACCTTCAGAAAGCGAACAACACCAAAAATTTGTCATTGTAACTCTTGAGACGGTTAAGTCCTTTAAACAAGAGCCCCGCTCTGATACCAAATGTTAGACCTGCCTATCACCCAAGAGGGGGGTGAATTGGGTGTCTGATAAAACTTTAGATAATTTGAAAATCTTTTCACAAATTAATTCGAATGACAGAAATAGTTTATAAAGCAGTAGTCAATCAATCAAGCATATATGCGGAAATGTAAGAGTTTAGGGAAGAGAATATGCAAACTGAGATTTACACTGGTTCGGCCCAATCCTTGACCTACGTCCAGTCCCCAAGCTCCACTTGAGATTTTCAATCCACTATCTCCTTGTTTAACCGGGCACAAGAGAAAAGCCTTTACAACCTCACAAGTTTAGTCGGGCACTTGTGTCGCCTTTACAATCTCTTACTGAGATACTCTCCCTTACACCGTAAAGATACAATTACACACTCGTAAACAAAGGATGATCCTTTCACTCTCGACTCACCCCCTTACAAGTTGTAATTGATACACCCACACTTAAGGTTCCTTAACCTTAATTAAGATTTAATATCTGAATGGGATGAATAAGTGTTTAATAACTCCTCACGAGTAAATAACAGATGAACACTGAAGTACAAAATAGATCATCACACTCTCTACAGAAAATTATATAATATTGAGAAATAGAGTGCGTGCAGCGTGTGAGCTAAACGTAGGATTCAAAATATCAGCATTTCAACAGTGCAAGCTCTCATCGTTATATTCTCTGTCTTGAATGGATTCTACTTATAGACAACTGATATTAGTCTGTTGAAGCACTGGTCCGTTGTAGAATATTACCGTTGTAAGTTTCGTTGGGAAAATAGCCGTTGCTTCTGACGTCATCATTCACCTTTTGATAATCAGATGTTAATCCTTTATTTGATCATCTGAAACTTGCTAACAAACATGATTAATAGCATTGAGAAGTATAGCAAGTAGAAATAAATTGGTAGCAATCATTTTTGAATTCTCAAAGGCGATGTGGAATTGAGCTCTGATGTCGACTCGAGGTTGCATTAACCTTGGCTCGAGTCCGAGTACTTTAAAGATACGAAAATGAAGTGTGATATAATGACTCGAGGCGTAGAAACAGTGACTCGAGTTAATCGATTAATTGGATTCAAAGTATTGATTTGAGAAGGCTTTTTAACTCGAGGCACGAAGAGCTTGACTCGAGGCTGGGGCGACTCAAGGTAGACAGATGAGAGACTCGAGTTTTTCTTTGTTTGCAGAATGCTTCTTTTGGAACAGAGACACAATGACTCGAGTTATTCATTGTCCCAACTCGAGGCCACACTGACTCGAGGTGAACTATTGGGAGACTCGAGGTAGTGTAATGAAAATTGGAAATGCTTTTGAGATTTAAAGACCATCAACTCGAGGCATGAAGACTTCAGACTCGAGGCGAAGGAAACTCGAGGTAACATTATGGCTGACTCGAGGTTGTGCATCATTCGGATCAGTTTGATCATTGGAAAATGCTATTTGACTCGAGGTACGAGACTTCCTTTACTTGAGTTAATCACCTCGAGGTTGTATTTCAAGAGACTCGAGTGAATTCTACAGATTTATGATGTATCAGGTCTCTCCAACTCGAGGCAAACACTCTGACTCGAGGTAAAGACGGCTCTCCATTGTTCAAACTCTCGGGAAGGCCATTTGACTCGAGGCAGACACTCTGACTAGAGGTAAACAGTGCTCTCCATTGTTCAAACTCTCTGTCTGCTCCAAAAACTCGAGGTAGGCTCTTTAACTCGAGGTAAAAAGTGCTCTCCAAAGTGTGATATGGAAGAAACCCGAGGCTATGCTGAGTTGATTCCAGAAATTCATGTGTCAACTTTCGAGGGCCATATCTCCATGGTCTTAGCTCCGTTTTGGTCCATTCAAGTGTGCCTACTTTCCAATGGCACCAATTTTATCTCAATTGGATTTGTAGTTTGTGAGATACACTCAAAACATTGAAGCTTGGTTCTGACTATCACGGTAATGTTTGTGGAAACTTGTAAAATTCATATCTCCTTGATATGAACTCATTTTGGATTCCATTATATAAAAAAATGACGTGTTGGATGTCTAGTTTCATATGCCACTGGTTTCGTGTCAATCGATTCCCGGTTTGAGAGATATCATCAAATTACCGAAGGTCGCCGGGAGCCGAACGTGGAACGAGTGCACGAGTTGTTGTAAGTGGCTGAAACTCGAGGTACATGAAGCCTGCCTCGAGGTAATCATCCCAGAAAGCCAAAACTCGAGGTAAACAGGTCCTAACTCGAGGTAAAACATGTCTGGGAGCGAAAATCACTTGGAAATCACCCAAACTCGAGGTGGGGATGTTCTTGACTCGAGGTAACTCATTCCAAAAGACCAAAACACCGTAGAAAGCCATTATAACTCAAGTCTAAACATCCCGGCTCGAGTTACTTCATCCAAAACTTGATTTTTCTTATTTTAACTCTGATTTGAGTCGTTCCAACTTCTATATCATCGTGGGGACTTCTAAAATCAATATAAGAGCTTGTATGATGATTTTCTCATTCCATTGAGCAAGTTCTTCTTTCTTTAATCCCTTTTCTTGATCATTCTCCATCATTAAACTTCACATCTACATTAAATGTAAGAATTAGTCAAAGTAGAAGATAAATGTAGTATGCAAGCTTTTTGCTCTGGATAATGACATCTATATAAGACATCATCAAAACTAATCATAACCAACAGTCCTTTCTTGAACTTGAGCTTTGCCTCATACTCAGAAAGACTACCGAAGAGAGCAGCCACGGATGCCATTGAGTCTCCTCTAGCTTCCTCAATGGCACTACCTTTGCTTCCCATTCTTTGTTGAGAATGTTCAGGATTTTTCTTAGTTGAACTGATTGATCATACTCTTTTCCCAAGGCAGCAAGTTGATTAATCAGATGAGTGAATCTCAACTGAAATTTGCCAATAGATTCGCTGGGCTTCATGTGCATAAGATCATATTCGGTCATAAGAGTATTGACCCGATTTTGCTTGACTCCTGTTGTTCCCTCATGAGCTATCTCTAGAGCATCCCACATGTGCTTTGCAGATGGTAGAGTGCAAACACGAAAGTATTCTTGTTGACTCAGAGCACTTTGAAGTAGAAGAACTACTTTGCTATTAAGTGTGACATTTCTTCTGTCATTGTCATCATAATCTTCTTCTAGCTTCAAAACTCTCACACCAACTTCAAGAACTGTGGGCATATAGTCTCCTCTTTCAAATACTCTCCATAGCCCATACTCTGTAGCATTCACGAAAACTTTGAATTTCGCTTTCCAAAATGAATAGTGCTCTCCATTAAAACCGGGTGGCCTGTTGATAGAAGCTCCATCAGGTAAGATACCTTCCATATCGATCCTTCTCGAGATGTTAAGCTCTTTTGAGAAAACCTGGCTCTGATACCAAATGAAAGTTGAGCTTAATACCCAAGAGGGGGGTGAATTGGGTATTCTAAAAATTTTCGAAGAACACTCTATTTTCAAGTGATAAAAGCAGAGGTGAACAGAGCAAAGAGAAGAGCAGCTGGACACAATGATTTATACTGGTTCAGTCCTAACAACTTGACCTACGTCCAGTCCCCAGACTCTCTGGGATTTTCACTATTTCAAAGATTACACACCCTACACTTAAGAAGCAGTTCTCTCCCTAGAACTCACTCCCCCTTACAAGTTGTAATCAATGAACCCAACCACCAAGTCCCCTGACCTGTGGTTCTTTACAATAAATGATTTACAAGTAAAAACTCTCACACAGAGTAGATGAAGATAAACACTGAAGCTTTTTGTATCAAGTGATACTACATACATGAAAACTGAAGAAATAAATGTGAGACTTCAATGATTTTTGTTTTCAGCAGATGTAGTTGTTGGGAAGACTTGAATGCAGCTCTATTTATACTCAGAGATCATTAAATGACCGTTGCTATCCCAATAGATCCGTTGGAGAAATTCAGCCAAGGTTAGGAAGTGGTTTAGGCATCTTCTCTCTCTAATCTCGGCTTAATCCAGTTTTGTCAAGTGTTCGAGTTGACTTCCTCTAAATTAATCCGTTGGAGAAGCGGTTTCTTGTTGTAGTAATCATTCATTAATGCTCAGTAATCGTGTGCAGATGGATTACCCAAAAGTATGCAACTTTCGGACATAGCATTTAATGAGCTGAACTACTTTTTGCCTTTTCCTTTAACCCTTCAAAAACATTCTCTAAACTATCCGAGATTCACTAATAAAGTCATTAAACATAGTTAGGAATATCGAGAGAATAGCATTACTGAGTATTAAGATCAAACAAGAATGTTTTCCAAATTTGTCAGATTTGAATTTCTGGATCGGCGTCACGAACTCGAGTTCGGTTCATGCGGACTCGAGTTTGAAGCTTCAAAGTATAAAAGCGTTTTAAGTTCAAAACTTCTAAACTGGAGGTTTGCAAAACGGAACCTGAGGTTTTTGAGGCATTAAAACTTCTTTGCTCTCGGGTTGGTTTAAACTCGAGTTTGGACATAGTGAACTCGAGTTTCCTCCATCCGGGAAAGGAAGTCGCGATTTTGGCTTTTTGAAAAACTTTGAGCAAAAGCATGAACTCGAGTCTATTAGTAGGTAGGCTCGAGTTTGACACTGTTTAAACTAAAACTTAGTTTTTGTTTTCAAGGGCAAACCTGAGGTTCTCAATGCAAACTCTAGAGTTTTTCTCAAGTTAAAAAGTCATTGCTCTCTGTAAGTTTAAACTCGAGTTCACATTCTTAGGCTCGAGCTCGTTCTACTTAGAAAAACTCGAATGCTCTCGGCCGAAATAAACTCCGAGGTTTAAGGAACCGACTCGAGTTTACTTGGTTGAAAAACTTTTTAAGAGTTCTCTCGCTCGAGGTAAACCTGAGGTTTAAGAAAGACAGGCTCGAGTTTAGTTTGATTATAAGTCCTTAAGAACTTTTCAAATTTGAAAAGCTTTACTTGCAATGAAACAGTGTAGAGTACGTAAAAGCCTTAGATTTTTGAAAAGTCTTCACGCCCGGTAAACTCGAGTTTGTCATAATAGGCTCGAGTTTAATGGTTATGTAAATCAACGAAGATTTTCTCGGAGGTCCAAACCTGAGGTTTAAAACTAATAGGCTCAAGCTTAAAAGTATTTTAAGATCAGAATTCTCTCGGCCTCTTGCAAACCTGAGGTTTCCATGTGTAAACTTGAGTTTACACAAAATATGAAAAGACTTAGAGCGACACTCAAAAACAAACCTCTGGTTTGGTGTAAAGTTCAAAGTGTCAATTGGCAAGTTTGGCCCTTGGTTAGTGGCAAACCTCGGGTTTGAAAATCCAGGCTCGAGTTTGGCGATGTCAGAGTATTTTGGATTGAAATCAACAAGTTCCAACTATATTTAATCTTGTTTACAATTGTCGAGTTATCATCAAAACACTTAGAGAACTAATAGATTCACTCTCCCTTACAAGTTGTAATCGATACACCCACTCTCAAGGTCCCTCTACTTTAAGTTTCTTACAAAAATAATGATCAGATAATAACTCTCTTACATAGTAGATAAAGAATCACTGAAGTACAAGAATATCCAAAGATGTTAAGAGTAATAAATGAAACAGTAACTTGTAATAAATTCATTTCAGCGTAAAAGTTTTGGTAGTTGATTCGAATTAAATTCTTCATCTTATATTTGGTGATTGCAATAAATGACCATTGAAAAGCTTCAATGAATCCGTTATGAGTACTAAATATAGCCGTTAGACGTTGAAGCTCGTTCGTTCCTCATAACATTAATCTTGTAGAGCTGTCGCCGTAAACATTCCTTCATTCCTTTTGTTTTGCCTGTTGAGTTGAAACAATTAATATGGAATGGGAATAGCAGGAAAATATTTCTGATTGCTCAAAGAATGATTCCCTTGTTGGTGCTTCATTTTCTGACATAATTAGTGCTTTTTGAGATTTTGAAGTTAATCACCCATATAATCATCTAAAACTCATTAATACACTGATTGAATATGGTTAGGAACAATAATGAGTGATGATAGAGGTAACAAAATCATAATCAATTATTTTAACTTTACGAACACGATGATTTACTACGGCGAAATGACAACTCAACTTAAATAATAACTGACACGAGTTGTTCTTCCAAGACTCGAGTCAAAAATATTTTCGTCTAAAAAAGCTTGTTTGAAAAAGAGGTTCGAAAATGAGAAGATAATTTCACAAAGCATAACTCGAGTCTAAAACTACTAGCTTGAGTTATTCACTCGAGTCAGGTCTTTATCATTCGAGTCTAAAGATTTGTTTCACAAAACGATGACTTCGAGTTATATTTGAAAATAGGTTTAAGCAAAGGATAACTTGAGGCTAAAATACTAACTTGAGTTAGTCACTCGAGTCATGTCTTTCTAACTTGAGTCAATAGGATTTTTTCGAAACGAAAGACTTCAAGAGATATTCAAAAAGACTTTAAGTAAAGGACACTCAAGTCAATATTTGCTAACTCTAACGAATGACTCGAGTGCACAAAAATCATATTGAGTTTTCAAGATTTGTTCACAAATAAGTTTGAGAAATACATTTGAAAGTAATTTTGAACAAATGACACTCGAATGCAAAAATTCCAGCTCTAACGAGTAGCTCAAGTATATAATTATTAACTCAGGTTTGAAACCTTTTGACTATTGAAAAAGACATTTGAGCGGGAGTTAAGGTTTGGAAAAATAAGTTTTATTAAAAGCTAAGTCAACTCGAGTCAAACATTGGTAACTTGAGGTAAAGCCTTTCATACAAAGCTTTTCACTCGAGTCATAGACACTTAACTCGAGTTAGTCAAAATGAAGGTTGTTTTGACTAAGTTTTAAAGCATTGACTCGAGTTTTTGGAACATAACTTGAGTGTGTCTATGACAAACACATTAAAACACTCACTGATTCAAGATTTGATTAAAATAAAAGTTATTCAGTTAAGTGCCATTAAACATACACTTAAGTGACTTGGATCATTAAGTCTACTTCCTTTACAATTGTTTGTTATCATCAAAATATTGAAAACTAACATTCTCCCACTTTTTGATGATAACAACACTTGTAAAATGTTTGAACGCTGCTGAGATTGCAAGAGACAACTATAGAAATTAAGAGCTCAAATAACTAAAAGCATTTCATTAAAGAGAGTTTGATATATCAAATCCTAAGGAATATACAGAAATGAAGTCCATGGAAGATAAATACAAATACAAGTGCAAATACACAACTAAATTAACTACATAGTCATTACACTCTCTACTTCTCTTCCCCTATGTCATCAGGCAAAATGGGGAAGGAGACATCAGAGGAAGGGGAAGTAGGGGCAACTGACTAGATAGGCTGACCAGCATGAATCATAGATGGGTCCAGGGTAAGAGATGGAGAGGCACAGAGGATGGTGAGTCTGGTTTAAGTAAGGGAGAGTAATGACACGGAAGGCTTTCTGTGGAAAAAGAATGTGAGAGTTTAGTAGTGGTTGGCTGGGAAGCAGGAACAGGTACAGTAGCAGGGGAAGTAGATATGACAAGTATGGAGGAGTCAAGGATGGGAGTGGTGAAAGTGGTAGGAGAAAGAGATGGAGGTGAGGAAGGTCCAGAAGGAGAAGCTATAGGAGGTGAAGAAGAGGTACCAAAAGGGCCAGCCTTATCACCATTAGACTGTCCTAAACTCAGTATATTGGCAACCTTGGAGTCAATGATGTGAAGCATTCCCAAAATGCTATTGAACTTTTCTTCATAATCTTCCAAGGTACCTTCCATATTCTCAAGTCTTTCTTCGTGCTCCTCTTGAACTTCATCCAACTTATCATGACTCTTGGTGAACTCAGTGACGAATTTCCCAATTTCAGTCTCTATCTTCTCAGTTAACTCATGGTATTGAGCTATTATTAAGGTTATAGCTTCACCTATAGCCTTATCAACAATTGCCTTAATAGAGGCACCAAGGATGAATGGAGGAGGATGGGAAAAAGCAGACTGATCACCAATATGACAGGATTAAGCCTCATTGGCTCTTGAAGTTTTTGTTCTGGTCTTGGTGGGAGATTTGGACTGTCCAAAACCTTCTCTAAATGAAATCCTCATATGCTTAAGATGAAACTGACCAAATGATAATTGAATATTTCATACACTACTTTTTGTCTCTTGATTTATAATTTAGGACTCTTTAGCTAATAAATAATGGCTTTTATACTTATTTGGGCCTTGGGCCTTTTATTATATTTTAGCCATTATTTAATAATAAATTCCAGTTTTACATTGCTTCACCATTTTTACCATAACTCTTGAACCAGACATCGGATTTGCCTCATTTTTTTCTCATATTTCAGATGATTCAGAGAGCTACAATTGTTATGAAGACATGAAGAGCAAATTCGGACAAGAGGGTGGTTGATTTTGGAGCCGAAGTCATATGTATTTTTGGGCTCGAATTTTGTAATTAAAGCCCATTTTATTTTATTTTCGTTCTGGGCCTGACTTGTGGATTGGAGCCCCATTTCGTTTTGCCATTTTAGGTTAAGTGAGGCAGCAGCCACAAACACATTCTCATTCACGTTTTTAGATAGTTTTGAATCAAATACGAAGTTTTATTTTCTCTCATCTGTTCTTCCTCTCGTTCATCGTGTTCTTCGTGTTCATGATGAACTTCTTCATTTCGTTCGATTTTCGTTCTGCATAATCATGACTAGCTAAGCTACTGTGATTGACCCATGGATTGAGGATTCCACTATCCGAGGACTCGTTCTTAACGGTAACAAATTCGTTTGTTTTGTAATTTCGGATTCGATTTACTTTCGGATTGGGTGTTAGATTTAACGCCCAAATCGACATTTCCCAAGGACGTAGTTCGAACTAGGTTAAAGTATCATTGTACGATCGTACGAGATACGCCAACGATTCGAATAAATTCTGGACGATTGTTCGGTTGAGGGAATTTCTCGGGCAAATGCGAGAGATTTCGGTTTGCCCGAGTCGATCACGAGTTTGGTTATAATGTTTTTTTCGTCAGGAAGGGAAGTGGTGGAATTCGAAATCCTGGGTTAATCTTCTGTTTATCTGTTTAATCTGTGTTTACTTCGTTCTATTATGTTATTTCATTTTTATTCTCTTTGAATCAAAACCCCCAATTTTTTACTGTTTTATTGCCGGTTCGAATTGAACCGATCACGAATCGTTGGGAAACGACCCAGGTTACATTATACTGCAAATCCTTTTCTAATCTGGTTATTTTGGGAGATTACGGAAAATCTCTGTCAAAATATGGCGCCGCTGCCGGGAAATTTGCATCGGTTTGATTAGTAACAGTAGTGTAAATAGCTTCGTTTTTCGGTAGTTTAGGTGGTTCGGTGTGGGGACAGAAATTTTTCTCGACCCGATCACTCAACCAGTCTTATTCACAAGGAATTGGGCATTCGAGAAAGAGTCACTCCCAAGAAGGGAGTGAGGTGTACCCTATTTTCCCCAAATTCCAACGTTTAGACCACTTTTTTCACTTGTTTTAAGTTTCACTTTTTTGATTTCTACTAGGGTCATTTTTTTTCGAGTATCTCCGATTTGGTTGAAATTTGGTCCGAGTGATAGAAAATGGCCTATCTCCGCACGCACATCGAAAATCTTTGATTTTCCATGTGCTAAGCTCCGTTTTGCCAAATTCCATCGTTTAGACCACTTTTTCAATTTTTGAAGTTTTTTTATTCCATTTTTGGGTTCCCCAATGGTCTAGGAGTTGCCCCGTCCAAGTCCCAAAAATTTTAAAAATCATTTGATAGTGTTTCTGGACTTGTTTAGGTCAATTTCTACCATAGTTTCTTTGTTTTTGTGTTTGCTTTTGTGTGTCTTAGTGTTTTTCTACTTTTTACCACTTTTAGTGGCATTTTTGTAATTCTGATTGGCTAGTGGCATTTTTGTAATTCTGATTGGCTGGTGGCATTTTCGTAATTCTGATTTTCTGTGAATTCTGCCTTGTGTTTATGTTGCTGCATGAGTACTAGGAGCACTATAAATCCAGAAGACTTGTTGCCATTTGATCCCGAAATAGAAAGAACCATTCTCACCGCTTTGCTAGAAGAGTTGTTAGGTTAAGTCGTGGGATTAATGCGAATTGGACATTGAACTTGAGTCGATAGTGGCCATTCGATTGTGTCCATACTTGTTGATCTTTCGATTGTGCTTGATAGTCTTGTTGTTTTCACCGATTCTAGTAGCAATTTTCGTAACTCGAAAATTATGGCGGAAGAACAAGAAAATCATCTTACTTTAAAGGAATTGAATGAACCCGATGTTAATTATCAACCTTTGTGCATTCAATATCACGCCCTTCTGCTAACGCTAACTTTGAGCTTAAATCTGGTCTAATACATTTCTTTGCCTAAGTTTCATGGTCTTGCGGGTGAGTGTGCCATTAAGCATTTGAAGGAGTTCCATCTAGTATGCGGCCTGACAATGAAACCGCATGCCATTGATGAAGATCAAATCAAGTGAGAGCTTTTCCTTTCTCATTGGAAGGTGGAGCCAAAGATCGGTTGTTGTACCTTCGGCCTTCATCTATTGGGAGTCAACAGGTTCGAGAGGTTATTTATGGAGAAATATTTCCCTTCTTCAAGAGCAAGCTGCGATCAAGAAGGAAATTGCCAACATTAAGCAAGTCAATGGGGAGACTTTGTATGAGTACTTGGGAAAGGTTCAAAAGGTTGTGTGCAAGCTGTCCACACCACCGATCTCGAGAAAGACTTGATTACCCATTTCTATGATGGTCTCGCTACCCGGTAGACAAAGGTTTGGTGGATGCTTCTAGTGGTGGGGCTCTACGTAACAAGACACCCGAAGATGCCCGAGAATTGTTATCCGAGATGGCGACCAACTCTCGGCAATTTGGCACTAGGGCCAATAGTACTCCCGTTTACCATGTTCAAACACCTCCAAATCCGATGATTCTCGAGAGATTAGAGAATAGACTTGATGATCTGACCTCTCTGGTGAGGCAATTGGCAGTGACACAGACAGTACAATCTTCTCCTCTTCAGATTGGGTACTCATGTGGGTTCTGTTCTGACCCTTACCATTCTACTGACTCTTGCCCTACCTTGCATGATCCTGCTTATCAAGACCAATCAGTAGCTTCAGTGGGAGCTTTTCCAGGAAAGCCACAATACCGGAGAATAATGCCTTCTCCAACACCTACAATCCTGGTTGGAGAAACCACCCCAATTCTGTTGGAACGGAATCGAACCCGAGTAACCAATATCAGCAAAATTGGGAATTACCAACGAGACAAGTATAGACCACGAATTTCCAACAATCTGCACCTCCTTTGCCTTTACTAGCACCACTCCTCGACCAGCCATATGTGCACCTCCACAGCAACACAACAACGGGCTAGTAGTAGTGGTAGTGGTGGTTCCTCCCTTGAGGATATGATGAAGCAATTTGTCACGGCCAATATGCGGTTCCAACGGCAAGAACGACACTTCCATTCGAGTTTGCAAACACAGTTGGGCGGTTGGCAACCTCATTGAACCGGCTTCAACCTCGGGGATCCAACACTCTTCCTTCACAAACAATTCCTAATCCTAAGGGGAATGTGAGTGCTATCTCCCTTCGTTCGGCAAGCAATTGGAGGAACCTAAACCAGCGAGATGTGACTTCCACATCGAAAGAGAGTCGAAAAATGTGAAGATTGACTCTAAAAATAAAAAGGCGGTCAGCAAAGTGAAGAGGAAGACATCCCCATTCCTCTTCCTTTCCCTCAGAGAGCAGTTCAATCCAAGAAGTTGGCGGAAAAAGCACAAGAGAAGGATATACTTGAGACATTCAGAAGAGTAGAGATCAACATTCCTCTCTTAGATGCGATCAAACAAATTCCTAAATATGCCAAGTTTCCGAAGGAGTTGTGCACCAATAAGAGGCGGCGAAGGGGAGTGAACGAGTGAGTTTGAACCGAAATGTATCGGACTCATCCAAATTTCTACGATGCCTCGCAAGTGCAAGGATCCAAGGACGTTTTCTATCCTTGCTTTGTTTTGGTAACTATAGATTTGATGATTGCATGCTAGATTTAGGTGCTTATTAATGTCATGCCTACATCTATTTATAAATCTCTTGGTCTTGGTCCTTTACGTCCCTACGGTGTTGTTGTTCGGCTAGCTAATAGGAGTAATGTTCATCCTTCGGTTTAGTTGAGGATGTATTAGTCAAGGTTAATGAACCGATATTTCTGCTGATTTTTACATCTTAGATATGGAGGATGAGTCTCCCGCAGTAGATCACCTATCATTCTAGGGAGGCCTTTCATGAAAACAGCTAGGACTAAGATAGATGTGCATTCCGGTACTCTTTCCATGGAGTTTGGTGATATATCTGTGAATTTCAATATTTTTGATGCCATGAGACATCCTAGGAAGAACATTCATTTTCTACATTGATGTGATTGATGATCTTGTGGATGATGTTATTGCTTGATTGGTGTCTTGATTATCCCGATTTTGCATCCGAGAGTGATTCTCCCATTTGTGCATGTCTTGATAATGAATGGTGCTGTTTGCACCGATTTGCTTAATGCTTTGCATTATTTGGTGATTCGACTTGCTTGGTGATTCTACATTACATGTGGATTCCGATATTGATTCTGAGTTTGAGCTTCACCGATCCTAATGTGCATCCCGATTGATTTTGATGAGCTTAACTCGATTTTGATGAGCTTGATTCGATGTTAACTTTGAGCCGTATAGACACACCCTCCTTATTTCTTTGAATGTGGTTTCGGCATTTCCCGGTGTGATGACATCGAGTTGTTGCAACAACCACCCAAGCTTCTTCCCTCCACCGGGCAACCACCCAAGCTTGAGTGAAATCCCTTCCGATCACAAGTATGCATTTACGGAGGTGGATGAACAGTTGCCATCATTGTGGCAAATAATCTTCTTCCGACCAAGAAGAGAAGCTGCTAAGCTTATTGAGGGCGAACAAGAAAGCCATTGGGTGGACATTAGCCGATATTGTTGGCATCGGCCCTTCCATGTGTATGCATCGCATTCTATTGGAAGAGGACTCTAAACCGGTGAGGCAACCCCAGACGCCTTAATCCTCTTATCCTTGATGTGGTGAAGAAGGAGGTCACTAAGCACGCAAGCCGGTATCATCTATCCCATTTCGATAGCCGGTGGGTTAGCCCTGGTCCAGTGGTTCCTAAGAAATCCGAGTCACCGTGGTAGCCAATCGAAGAATGAGCTCATTCCTACTCGAGTTCGAATAGTTGGAGAGTTTGCATCGACTATAGGAGACTCAACCAAGCCACTGCAAGGATCATTACCCTCTACCTTTCATTGATCGATGTTAGAGCGATTGGTGGCAAGTCCCATTCTTGCTTCTTGGATGGCTACTCCGGATACTTCCAGATCCATATTGCTCCCGAGGATCAAGAGAAGACGACCTTCACATGCCCCTTTGGAACATATGCCTACCGAAGGATGCCTTTTGGCCTTTGCAACGCACCCGGCACCTTTCGGCGTTGTATGGTAAGCATTTTCTCGAGTTTCTAGAGGACTTTGCATGGAGGTTTTTATGGATGATTTCACTGTATATGGGTCTGATTTTGATGCATGCTTGGCTAATTTGTCTAGAGTTTTGCATAGGTGTATTGAGTCTAATCTTGTGCTGAATTATGAGAAGTGTCACTTTATGGTTGAGTCGGGTATAGTCTTGGGACACATAGTGTCTAGGAAAGGGATTGAGGTAGATCCCGCTAAGATAGATGTAATTACGCTTTGCCTTACCCCGCATCTCGTGCGGGAAGTTCGCTCTTTTCTTGGTCATGCAGGTTTTTATCGGCGTTTCATTAAGGATTTCAGCAAGACTGCCCGACCCTTGTCCAACCTTCTGCATAAGGACACTGACTTTGTATTTGATGATGCTTGCAAGGTGGCCTTCGATCATTTGAAGCGTTGCCTGACTACAGCCCCCCATGATCCAAGCCCCGATTGGTGCCTCCCCTTTGAGTTGATGTGTGATGCTTCCAACTATGCGGTTGGTGCTATCTTGGCACAGCGAGTTGATAGAGCATCTCATGTGATTGCATATGCCTCCAAGACTTTGGATCCTGCTCAGTCTAATTACACCACTACTGAGAAAGAGTTGTTGGCTATTGTATTTGCCTTTGATAAGTTTAGGTCATATCTGCTAGCAAGTAGAGTAATTGTTTTCTCTGACCATGCTGCTTTGAAGTTTCTTTTGAAAAAGACAGATGCTAAGCCCCGACTCATCCGGTGGATGTTATTGCTCCAAGAGTTCGATGTTGAGATTCGAGACAGAAGTGGAGCACAAACCGGGTAGCCGACCACTTGAGTCGCATCACTCATTCTCCCTCTCAACCCTCTTCTATTCGGGATGATTTCCCTGATGAGCAGCTTCTACAGCTGCAAGGTAAGCTTCCATGGTATGTTGATCTAGTTAACTACTTGGTAGCTGGTGTTTTGCCTATAGATTCCACTAGGGCCCAAACCCTTAAATTAAAGAGTGAGTCTAAATATTATGTTTGGGATGACCCTTATCTCGTGGAAATTTTGTAGTGACCAAGTAGTTAGGAGATGTGTGCCCGATCATGAGTTTCACTCTATATTGCATTTTGCTCATGCTTCGCCCGTGGTGGTCACTTTGGACCCCAAAGAACTGCTAGGAAAGTGTTAGACGGTGGATTATTTTGGCCTTCCTTGTTTCATGATTCCCATATCCGTTTTGTAAGTCATGTGATAACCGTCGAGAGCGGGAGTATTTCCGTAGGCATGAAATGCCCTAACCCTATATTGTTTTGTGAGATCTTTGATGTTTGGGGTATTGATTTTATGGGTCCATTTCCGCTTCATATGGTTATACTTACATATTGTCATTGTTGATTATGTCTCGAAATGGGTTGAGGCGAAAGCCACTCGGACTAAAGATTCTTCCGTGGTGGTGGATTTTGTTAGGTCTAACATTTTCTCGTGGTTTGGCATTCCTAGAGCTATTATCGGTGACCAAGGCTCCCATTTTTGCAACCGAAGCATGGGTGCCTTGTTACGCAAGTATGGAGTGCTTCACAAGGTCTCCACAAGATACCATCCTCAAACCAACTATTGTTGAAGTCTCAAATAGAGAGATTAAGCAAATCCTTCGGAAGATCGTAACTCTACCCGGAAAGATTGGAGTAAGCGATTAGAGGATGCTTTGTGGGCATATCGCACCGCCTACAAGACTCCGATTGGGATGTCTCCTTATCGGCTTGTCTTTGGTAAGGCATGTCATCTTCCTAGTTGAGTTGGAGCATCAAGCCTATTGGGCCATTAAACAAGTGTAACATGGATTTGGCCAAGTCTCGGGATGGAGCGGAAGCTACAATTGCAAGAGTTGGATGAGCTTAGGTTGGATGCCTATGAAAGCTCGCGGTTATACAAGGAAAATACTAAGGCATTCCATGATAAGCATATTCTGAGGAAAGAATTTTCTGTGGGCCGAAAGTTCTTCCGTTTAACTCCCGTTTGAAGTTTATGCACAGTAAGCTTCGATCTAAATGGGATGGCCCTTTTGAGATCACTAACATTTTTCCATTTCGTGCTTTGTTGAGCTATGTGATCCACCCACGGGATGAACCTTTAAGGTTAATGGGCATCGCCTCAAGCCATTTCATGAGGGATCCCAAAGCAGCTGTACTGAGGAAGCGAGATTCTCCTCATTGATGCCACTTATCCTCCATAAACCCCTTGGGGAGTATTCTTCTTTCTTTCTCCCTCTTTCTTCTATTTGTTTTCCTTTTTCTACTTTGCTTTTTGAAATAAATACAGTCTCTCTTTCTATAATTGCTCCATATTATGAACTTGGACATTTTGGTTTTAATGGATCATTCTCGTTTGGTCTCGTCATTCTTGACTCTTCGATTACATGTCTTGGTAGTTGATTTGATGTTGTTGATTGCCTAAGTTGGTATTGACCTTGTGAGGTTTTGGGCCTGCATGAATGGAATTCATCTTTTGCCATTCTTTCTTTCATGTGTGCATCTGCTCATGATTTGTGTTCTCTAAAACTTGCTCCTTTTCTTTTTGAAACTACATTTTTCATTTAAGTGCATAAGTATGATGTAAGCTTGTTTTCTTTCTTTTATTTTCCTCACTTTGGCCAAATAGCCTTTCCCTTGCATTATGATTCCTTTGCTAGCCCTTTGTGCCTTTTTGACTCATTCTTTTCAAAGCTACATTACAAGCCTAAGCGAAAAACCATTTTATTCTGCACCTTGAAAATTTATTGAGCATTGGTTTCACCTTGGTTTTGTGTTTAAGTGTGGGGGTTGCTCGAGTGCAACAATTTAAGTATGGGGGGATGTTTGCTTTTGTCATTGTGATTATGTATATAGTATAGTTTCATTTTTTTCTCAAAAAAAAAATGAAAAAAAAAAAAAAGAAAGAAAGAAAGAAAGAAAGAAAAAAGAAAAAAAAAAAAAAAGAAAAGCAAAAAAAAAAAAAGAAAAAAAAAAGAAAAGAAAGAAAAGCAAAAGAAAAAGAAAAAAAGAGAAGAAATATAGAAAGAAAATACATAGAAAGAAAGGAGATATATAAGTAAAATAAAAAATTTCTTACATAGAGAATGATTGTGTTAATTAGTGCTCTTTTTAATTTCCTTGGTGCTTAACCTCTCATTCCATACTATTACCTACCTTCACCCTAACCCCATTACAACCTTTCATAACTAGCTCTCTTGATTTGTGCATGCATGTGTTATGAGTAGTGGAGACGTAGAAATTGAGCAAGCTTATGGTAGAGCAAATTTCTTGAGTAGAATTTGAGCGATACACTTATTTACCTTAAACACTTGAGAGATTGATTGATTGATTGATTGAGCGCATCATTTGAGAGACCATCTTATGTGATTAGCATCATTAATTGAGATTACCATGAATTGTAATTTGAGATAAAGGGATTGTGGTCTTGATTGATTGATCTTTTGGAGCTTTGTGTCCCTTGTTCAATTTTTGCATTGTTAGCAATTGTTAGAAAAGAAGAGTTTCTCCTTTAGGTCTTTTTCTTTGAATTTTGCTCGTGAGTGCAAAAACATAAGTGTGAGGGAATTTGATAATTGAATATTTCATACACTACTTTTTGTCTCTTGATTTATAATTTAGGACTCTTTAGCTAATAAATAATGGCTTTTATACTTATTTGGGCCTTGGGCCTTTTATTATATTTTAGCCATTATTTAATAATAAATTCCAGTTTTACATTGCTTCACCATTTTTACCATAACTCTTGAACCAGACATCGGATTTGCCTCAGTTTTGTCTCATATTTCAGATGATTCAGAGAGCTACAATTGTTATGAAGACATGAAGAGCAAATTCGGACAAGAGGGTGGTTGATTTTGGAGCCGAAGTCATATGTATTTTTGGGCTCGAATTTTGTAATTAAAGCCCATTTTATTTTATTTTCGTTCGGGGCCCGACTTGTGGATTGGAGCCCCATTTCGTTTTGCCATTTTAGGTTAAGTGAGGCAGCAGCCACAAACACATTCTCATTCACGTTTTTAGATAGTTTTGAATCAAATACGAAGTTTTATTTTCTCTCATCTGTTCTTCCTCCGTTCATCGTGTTCTTCGTGTTCATGATGAACTTCTTCATTTCTCGTTCGATTTTCGTTCTGCATAATCATGACTAGCTAAGCTACCGTGATTGACCCATGGATTGAGGATTCCACTATCCGAGGACTCGTTCTTAACGGTAACAAATTCGTTTCGTTTTGTAATTTCGGATTCGATTTACTTTCGGATTGGGTGTTAGATTTAACGCCCAAATCGACATTTCCCAAGGACGTAGTTCGAACTAGGTTAAAGTATCATTGTACGATCATACGAGATACGCCACCGATTCGAATAAATTCTGGACGATTGTTCGGTTGAGGGAATTTCTCGGCAAATGCGTAGATTTCGGTTTGCCCAGTCGATCACGAGTTCGGTTATAATCTGTTTTTCTCGAGGAAGGGAAGTGGTGGAATTCAAAATCCTGGGTTAATCTTCTCGTTTATCTGTTTAATCTGTGTTTACTTCGTTCGTTATGTTATTTCATTTTTATTCTCTTTGAATCAAAACCCCCAATTTTTTACTCTTGTTTTATTGTTTTCGAATTGAACCGACATAATCGTTGGGAAACGACCCAGTTACATTATACTTCAAATCCTTTTCTAATCTGGTTATTTTGGGAGATTACGGCAAATCTCTGTCACCAAACATCATAGGTTTCACTTGCTTCTCATTCAACTCCAGATACCATATCTTTTGTTAAAAAAGAATCAAGGAAACTAGGTTGGGAAAAGGTATAGTGGTTGACTTTTTAGAATCAAACCTAAAACTCTCAATCTTATTGTACACACATTGACCTATGTTATTAGGGATTTTAGCAATTATAGAGGCAAAAAGAGAGTAGCCACTTTTTGCAAAGAGGGTAAAGTTCTTGCCCTTCTCAATCAAATTTCTAAAATAAATATACCAGAGGGTTCTATGGATTAGAGGCATTTCCACAAGACCAAAGGTCAGTGACCCTAATGGTTTGCCTGGCCTAAGGATTTTAAGTATTTCCTCTTTAGTGAAAGTGTTTTCAAGGACAGGGGAGGATCAATGATCCTTAAGAGAGTATTTATAAATTGAGCAATTATGATAACTCTTTTTCCCCTAACAAAGGTAGTCATTCTTTCTTCCTATAGATCACCATTGTCATCAAGATTGTTGGTGATTCTCATGTTAAAATAGAAAGATTTCATTATAGAAGGATAATAAGAAGTACGAATGGGTAAGAGATTTTCAAAAGGTTTTAGCCACAAGGATAAATCAAGATTGCATTCATCTCGTAGCTTAGCCAAATCAACATACATTATGGGACAGAACCCACAGTTTTCAAAGTGTTCTCGAAATTGTTTTAAGTCAGGTTCAGACTAAGAGATGGTGAAAGTGGAGCAAATCACCAAGAGGGGGTGAATTGGGGATTTTAAAATTCTTTTCGAGTTACTCTGTTTTCGAATATTAAAATATAGCTGAACAAAGAATAAGAGAGGAAAACACGACACTAGGAATTTATACTGGTTCGGTCCAATTTCTTGACCTACGTCCAAATTCCCGGACACTCGGGATTTCACTATCTCAATTGATTACACACTCTATAACTCAAGAGTAATTCTCTCACTAGAACTTACTCCCCCTTACAAGTTGCAATCAATAACCCAATCTCCAAGTCCCCAGACTTGAGATACTCACAATAAATGAACTCTCTCTCTCTAAGAGAATAAATATGAACACTGAAGATCAATGTATCAAAAGATACTTTACAAGTGAAAAACTGAAAGAGTAATTGGTAAACTTGAATGCAGTTCATTTTCAGCAGATTGGTTGTTGAGAAGAATTGAATGCAGTTCTATTTATACTAAGAGAGCATCAAATGACTGTTGTATTCCTTAATGTAACCGGTGGGGATATTCATGAAAGATTAGGATGAGCTTAGTCTTCTTCTCTCTCTACTCTTTGCTTAATCTAGTTGCACAGATGCTTATGCTTGACTTATTGACTTTTAATCCATTGGAAGAGCAGCTACTAGATGTAGAAAGGAAACATTAATCCCTTTGCAACGTGTGTAGAATGATTGTTCAAAAGGATGCAAGTTTTCTACACTGGGCATTTAATGTGCTGACATCACTTTTTGCTTTAGTTCAAATCTTTATTTAATATCCTCTAAATCATTTGAAACTCACTAACAAAGTGGTTAAACATAGCTAGGAATATTAATTAATGATGATAGGAAGTATTAAGATCAAACAAGAGGGTTTCACAAATTCGCCGATTTGAATTTCAAACTCAGCGACACAAACTCCGAGTTTGTTCACCAAACTGGAGTTTGTCACTTTGCACTAATAGCAAAAATTGAGTTTCCAAATCATAACTCGAGTTTCCTTTGTCCGAGAGGAATGTCGCGATTTGAGCTTTGGGACATATTTGTGAATGGAACTCAAAACTCCGCCACTTCCAAACTTGAGTTTTGGACTCTTAACATGAAATATGAGTTTTGATCCAAAACATCAAAACTGGAGTTTTCATTCTAAACTTGAGTTTTCAAAACATTCAAAAGGAGCAAAGCTCTATTTGGTCAAAACTCGAGTTTCCATAACTATACTCGAAGTTTTCATTTAAATATGAAAACTTTGAGAAATCTATGCCAAAGTCAAAACTTGAGTTTTCTATGAAAAACTGAGTTTTCAAAAAACCGAGTAAAACTTGAAAACTCTCTGTCACGCGCAAAACTCGAGTTTCCAAAGTAAAACTCAAGTTTTCCCAAATCTTTGAAAAACTTAGAAAACTCATGCAAACTAAAAACTGGAGTTTCCATATCAAAACTAGAGTTTTCATAGGTTTAAAATGTTGAAGACTCTCTGCATAACCAAAACTCGAGTTTTCAAATGAAAACTGAAGTTTTGTCTCTTTCAGGAAATATTGAAGAGTCTCGTATGATGCAAACTAGAGTTTGCAAGTCTAAAGTCGAGTTTGTCTCAAGATGAGAAAAACTTGAGTGCTCTCTGTAAGACCAAAACTTGAGTTTCCTATGAAAACTAGAGTTTTGCTTAGTTCATTAAAATTGAGTCACTCTCTGTCAAGACAAAACTTGAGTTTTAAAACCAAAACTCGAGTTTGCCTTTGACAGTAAGTTTTTCAACTTACCAAAGACAAACTTCAACTTGTGTTTATAAATGTCAGTTATCATCAAAACACATAGAGAACTAACATTCTCCCCCTTTTTGATGATGACAACACTTGTAAACCCAAATTTCAAGAGTTTGAGAGAAATTTTCAATTTGAAATGAGGTTTTGCAATTGACAGTATCTTAGGCTTCAAAAGTGTTTAACAAAGGCGGCATTTTTAAGAACTTGGTCATTTTGGAAATGGTTTGCACATGACAACATTAGACAATCACAGTATGTTGACACAAATTATTATTAATATCATAGATGCACACAGAAGCCAAATGATATCACAAAAATTTCATATTCATTAATGTGAAAAACTACATCAGCTTAATATCAAAATGAAGTTCAAACATAAAAGGGACAAACTAACAAACCGATATAGACTCTATTCTCTACACAACTCTTCAAGCTCAAATCTCAAACTCTAGTCTTAGCTTTTCTCTCCCCCTTTGTCATCTTCAAACTGAGGAGCTGAGATAGGGGATTCAGGGAGAGGAGTAGGTAGAGGTGAAGTGTGAGATTGTCGAAGGACCTCTGTAGTTGGAGTATAGGATGAGTGAAGGACCTCAGTAGCCGGAGTAAAAGGAGATGAGGTAGGTAGGACTTCTGTTGGTGTGGAAGTAGGGGTAGGAGACGAGGGAATAGTGAAGGTGAAAGATAGAGAAGAAGATGGCTCAGGGTCAGGCTTGGGAATAGAAGAAGTAGGACCAGCAGAGGAGCCAAGATTGAGATGCTTCAGTATCTTGTCCACTTTGTCACTCATGAGTGCATTGGTGACCATTTGGGTGGACAGTTTGGCATCAAGGTCGATCATTTGATCAGATAGTTCACCATGTTCATTAGCAAGACCAGCAAGCTTGTCCTGCAGCTCATTGTTCTATCCAGAGAGACCTTCAATTTGCTCTCCCATAGCATCCTAAGCATCAACCATTTCATGGTTTCCCCTGGTCACTTCTGCCACTAGCTTCCCAACCTCAAACTCAATCCTAATTGACATTGCAGCTATTACAGCATCCACTATGGCCTTTACTCTTGAGTCAAAATCTGATGGTAGTGATGTCTGAGGAGGTGGAGGAGCATATTAAGCCTCTTGTGCTCTTGCCTGATAAGCTCTTACTTGGGATCTTGAGGGAGCCCGAGATTGGCTAGAACCCTCATCCTCAAAGCTTATCCTCATAAGGTTTAATTTAGCCTTGCCAAAGAAAGGTAGGTACTTCATAGACTCTGGAGATCCAACATACCAAATCTTGTGGTAAAAGAGGATAACTGAGACCAGTGTAGGAAATGGTATGTGAGATGGCTTTCTGGATGAAAAATTGAATTTGACCATCTCCTGGAAAATCCAGTGGCCAAGGTCAATAGGATTATTTTTCACAAATGGGTGAAATTGCCACCCTTCTAGATGAAGTTCCTGGAATAGATATACCGAGAACTCTATTTATGGGAGACATAAACCTAGGGTTAATGAAAGAGTGTGCTGTTGGTTTTCAGGAAAAGGCTTATTGGGTCTAAGTGTGGCAAAAATCTCCTGGCTACTGAATTTTGTTGAGGAAACGGAACGGGGGTTGTCAATTTTCAGAATGGAATTTATAATAGAGGCAGACATGGTAAATTTGACACCCTTGACAGAGGTAGTGACTCGTTCCTCAACAAGTTCACCATCTGAATCCATCAAGTTATCATACTCCATATGGAAATAAAAGAGTTTAATCAAATGAGGAGCATAAGGAACTGAAATGGACAGAAATGACTCATAGGGTTTGAGCCAAGGTGAGAGGTCTAGGTTACATTCCTCCTTAAGTTTAGTCAGGTTCACAGAGACTACTGGGCAAAATTCTTTACGAACATAAGTTTCCTTGAATCTGATATTCTGCTCTGTAGTTAAAAGAGAAGGAGTAATGACAAACCCTTCAAGAACATCTAGATGCTTGTAGATGTCTTCAATCGCATTTGCCATAACAGAGGGCTCCTGTGGTTCTTGAGTGGCAGAAGATGGAGGCTTGGATGAGGCTTTCCCTTTATCAGTAGTAGAGGTGGCCTTGGTCCTGTTGGTTCTGGGAGGCTTAGGAGCCTCAGTCACCATCTTCTTCCCTTTGTCTTCAGGTTCTGGTTCCTTTCTTTTCTTTGAGGGTGTCTCAGCTGGTTCTTTGAACAAAACCCCCTTTGATATAGGATTAGGAGAGGGAGATTCAGGGATATTGTCGCTCACCCCTTTGATAGACCGATCAAGTCCATAGTGGTAATGCCTGGGAGTCGACTTCATCCTCCTTGGTCGCTAGCGAGAAGGAGGAGGAGACCTAGATTTTGACCCTTCCTGGTCAGAATTAGTGTCGTGAATCGCTTGGGCAGATGATTTGGAGGCCATTTTTGAGTTTAGAGTGAGGGGTTTGGTCGAGAGTCGCGAGAATCAAAGAGGGAAGAGAGAGCGGCTAGGGCAAAACTTGAGTTTTGAGATGAGTTTTGAAGAACATGAACAGTAACACATATATATAAACACGACAAAACTCGAGTTTTCACTACAAAACTCGAGTTTTGATGAATGGTTACTAACTTGGACTTCAAAGGTGTAAGGTGAACCTTTGAAATTCCGTGACCAAAACTTGAGTTTCCACTTACTAACTCGAGTTTTCACCATTCTTCAAAACATGGTTGCTCTTCTCTCGATGGAAACTCGAGTTTCCAACTTAATGACTCGAGTTTTCAACTTCTCCAAAAATCAAGGTTGCTCTCTAATACCGACAAAACTCGAGTTTTGTTTCCAAAACTCGAGTTTGCTTCTTTTGACAGCAAACATCATTATTTCAACATCCTGCATAAAACACAACTAGATACTCTAATAATAATCAAAACCATAACTAACATTGGGATTTGAAATACTTACAACTCATTGGGATTTACTATTCCCAATTTCTTATGAAATTGAATTGTTCTTTGGCCAATGGTTTTGTGAAGATGTCAGCAAGTTGAAGATGAGTTCGGATGAACATGACTTTGACATCCTTCTTCTGAACATGATCCCTTATGAAGTGATGTCTCACATCAATATGCTTGGTCCAAGTATGTTGTAATGGATTCTTAGCCAAGCTTATTGTGCTTGTTTTGTCACACAATATTGGGATTTCCTTCAAGTTGATTCCCAAGTCAGATAGTTGTTGCTTGAGCCATAGGACTTGAGAGCACAAAAACTTGATGCAGCCACATATTCAACTTCCGTAGAGGATACAACTACACTGGTTTGCTTCTTGCTGAACCAGGAAACAAGTGAGCCACCAAGAAATTGACATTGGCCACTTGTGCTCTTTCTATCCGCCTTGTATCCAGCATGATCAGAATCTGAATATGCCACCAAATGTTCAGGTTGACCTTTGGGAAACCATAAGACAAGGGTTTTTGTGTCAGCAAGGTTATCTGAAGATTCTTTTTACATTCTCAACATGAGATTCCTTGGGAGCAGACTGAAACCTTGCACACATCCCCACACTGAATTGATTGTTAGGACGACTTGCAGTTAGGTAGATCAATGATCCAATCATTCCTTTATATCTTGTGATATTGAAGTCCTTGCCCTTTTCATCACATCCAATGAAGTGGTAGAACTCATTGGAGTGTCAGCTCCATTGCATTGATTCATCCCAAACTTCTTCAGCAGATCATTGAGATACTTGGTCTGTGAAATGAAGATTCCATCCTTCTTTTGCTTGATTTGCAGACCAAGGAAGTAGTTGAGTTCTCCCATCATGGACATCTCAAATCTTCCTGCATATTCTTAGCAAACTCTTCACACAAAGCATCATTAGAAGCACCAAATATAATGTCATCAACATATATTTGAACAATTAAAATTTCACTAAGCTTATTACTCTTTATGAAGAGAGTTGTATCTGCTTTTCCTCTAATAAATCCTTGATCAAGAAGGAATTTGCTTAATCGCTTATACCAAGCTCTAGGAGCTTGCTTAAGGCCATAAAGGGCTTTCTTGAGGCGATAAACATGATCTGGATGATGATCATTTTGAAAACCAGGAGGTTGTTCAACATAAACTTCCTCTTGAATAAAACCATTTAAGAAGGCACTTTTCACATCCATTTGATAGAGCTTGTATCCTTTGACACAAGCAAAGGCTAGAAGAACTCTTATGGCTTCCAATCTTGCCACTAGAGCATAAGTTTCTTCATAATCAATTCGTTCTTCTTGATAGCCTTTAGCAACCAATCTTGCCTTTTCCGAACAATGATTGCTGATTCATCTAGTTTGTTCTTGAATACCCATTTAGTGCCAATGACCGGATGGTCTGTAGGCCTAGGTACCAAATCCCAAACTTGATTTCTATCAAATTGATGTAACTTCTCTTGCATTGCTATCACCCAATCATTGTCTGAAAGGGCTTCATCAATCTTAGAGGGTTCAATGTGTGATATAAAAGTAGAAAATGTTACTTCATTTAAAGCACTATTTTTGGCCCTCACTTCTTGATTTACATCACCTATTACTTGGTCCAAAGGATGATTCCTAATGAACTTCCAACCTCTAGGCTGAGATTGATCAGGGTTTTCTAAATTGTTTTGAGGATTAGCTTCGAAAACATCTTCAGGGCTTTCAATAGAGGCAGGAGTAGTTTTCGAAAAGAATTGATTTTTGAAAACATTTTCCACATCATCATCCACGGGTTTATCAAATTTGGATTCACATAAAACAATATGCATAGATTCTTCAACAATACGAGTACGAGTATTAAAGACTCTATAAGCTTTACTCCTATTTAAATAACCCAGAAATATACCTTCATCCGCCTTGGGATCAAACTTACCCAAGTTATCCTTACCATTGTTGTGGACGAAACACTTACATCCGAAAACATGCAGATGAGCCAAATTTGGCTTTCTCCCTTTATACAGCTCATAGGGAGTTTTGTTCAACTTCTTCTGGAGGTATGCCCGATTTGAGATATAGCAAGCCGTACTCATTTCATCAGCCTGGAACACTTGAGAAGTGTTGTGTTCATTCAGCATAGCTCTTGCCATCTTGGTGAGGACTCGATTCTTTCTCTCCACAACACCATTTTGTTGAGGAGTCCTCGGGGCTGAGAAGTTGTGGTCAATTCCCATGTTGTCACAAAACTCAGCAAATGCATAGTTTTGGAATTCTCCTCCATGATCAATTCGAATTCCTGAAATAGACAAACCTTTCTCGTTTTGGACCTTCTTGGCAAAAACAACAAATTGATCAAATGTTTCATCTTTAGAAGATAAAAATATAGACCAAGCAAATCTAGAAAAATCATCAACTATGACCAAAGTATAAAGATTGTCACCAAGGCTTTTTACTCTAGCTGGTCCAACTAGATCCATATGAAGTAGTTGGAGAGGTCTATTAGTTGAAATTTCATTTTTAGATTTGAAAGATGATTTTGTTTGTTTCCCTTTTTGACAAGCATCACAAATCATGTCATTTTTAAAACGAAGTTTTGGAACACTAATCACCAAATACTTTTTAAGTAATCTGTCAAGTTGAATCATATTGACATGAGCTAATCGCTTATGCCATAGCCAACTATCATCCAAATTACTAACAAAACATTTTTCAGAACGAGAACCATTTCCAAAGAGATTATGTGTATAGCAATTTCCTTCTCTAGGGGCTCTGAATAAAGCTTTTGATTTGATGTTTTCCAAAGGGAGAATATCCTTACTTACAATCAAGCACTCCTCAAAATAAAGATAACTAAGTTACCTTTGTCAGTGCTTTGGCTCACACTTGAAAGTGGAACTATATACCCAAGAGGGGGGTGAATTGGGTATTTTAAAAATTTCTCTAACTGCTCTGTTTTTAGACAGTGAAAACAGAGATGAACAGAGTAGAAAGAAGAGTAGCAGGACACATAGATTTATACTGGTTCGGTCCTAACAAACTTGACCTACATCCAGTCCCCAGACTCTCTGGGTTTTTCACTATCACAAAGATTACACACTCTGTACTCAAGAGTAGTTCTCTCACTAGAACTCACTCCCCCTTACAAGTTGTAATCAATGAACTCCCAAATCACCAAGTCCCCTTGACTTGTGATTCTTTACAATAAATGATTTACGGATAAAAACTCTCTCTAAGAGTGGATAATAATAAACACTGAAGTTTATAATGTCAAAAGACAAAATACAAGTGAAAACAGAAAGGTAGTTGAAGAACTTGAATGCTTGTACGTTTTCAGATGTAGTTGTTGTTGAGAAGAATTGAAGCAACTCTATTTATAGTCAGATAGCATTAATAGACCGTTGCATTGATAATAAGACCGTTGAAGATGATCTGCGTTGAAGTTGTGAGCTACTTAGGTCTTCTTCTCTTTCTAAAACTCACTTAATCCAGTGGCTAGATGGTCGAGTTGACTCTTTGCAAATTAAACCGTTGGAGAAGATGTTGCTTGTTGTAGAAATCATTCTTTAATGCTTTGCAACCGTGTGCAGATGGATTAACCAAAAGGATGCAAGTTTCTGGGTTGAGCATTTAATGTTCTGACATCACTTTTGCTTTTGCTTTAAACCTTCGCAAACTTTCCTTAATATGTCCGAAACTCACTAAAAAGATCGTTAAACGTATCTAGAACCATTAGAGATGAATCATGGAAAACGTTGAGATCAAACAAGAAGGTATAACAAAATCGACACATTTGATTTTCAGGCAACGTTCAGAAACCTGGAGGTTTGTTCACAAACCTCGAGGTTTGGTCACTTGTAGTTGAAAACGATTTAAGACCAAAACCTCAAACCTGGAGGTTTATAATAAACCTAGAGGTTTCTTAAGATGTAACAAACAATGGTTTCTCTTGTTGGTTTTCTAAAAGATTTTGATGATTGCCAACAATTGTGAACAAAGAATGAGGATTTGCTCTCAGAAGTTGGAAAATCCTAAGTGAGAGCAAACCTCGAGGTTTGCCCAGAAACCTCGAGGTTTGGCCTTACAAAGGAAGCCTCAAGGTTTTGTCTGCAAAAACTTGGTTTCACAAATTTATGTGAAACCTCAAGGTTTATTAAGAAACCTCGAGGTTTTGGACTTCCAAAGAAAACTCAGTTTCACACCAAGTTGTGAAACCTCGAGGTTTACAACAAAACCTCGAGGTTATGCCTTGGCGCCAAACTGAAAGTTTTGAAATTAAATGTCAAACCTCGAGTATTGATAGAAACCTCAAGGTTTCGGGCTTCCAGAGAGCTAATGGTTTTCAGTATGATAGAAAACCTCGAGGTTTCCATAGAAACCTCCAGGTTTATGTTTTGGCTCAAAACAAAGAACTTTGAAGTTTGGACAAAACCTCGAGTATTGCTACAAACCTCGAGGTATGTGAGTTCCAGAGAGCAAATGAACTTTCACTCATTCTAAAACCTCCAGGTTTCTTGACAAACCTCCGGTTTGCTTCCATCGTGTTTCACTGGGTTTCACTTACAATGTGAAACCTCGAGGTTTCGAGAAAACCTCGAGGTTTGGAGTAAGCCAGAGAAACCATGGTTTGTTACATCTTAAGAAACCTCCAGGTTTTATTATAAACCTCCAGGTTTGAGATTTTGGTCTTAAATCGTTTTCAACTTCAAGTGACCAAACCTTGAGGTTTGTGAACAAACCTCCGTGTTTCGAACGTTGCTGAAAATCAAATGTGTCGATTTTGTTATACCTTCTTGTTTGATCTCAATGCTTTCCATGATTGATCTCTATTGGTTCTAGATATGTTTAACCATCTTTTTAGTGAATTTCGCATGTTTAAGGAAAGTTTATCAAGGTTTAAAGCAAAAGCAAAAGTGATGTCGAACATTAAATGCTCAACCCAAACTTGCATCCTTTTGGTTAATCCATCTGCACACGGTTGCAAAGCATTAAAGAATGATTTCTACAACAAGCAACATCTTCTCCAACGGTTTAATTTGCAAAGAGTCAACTCTGACCATCTAGCCAGCTGGATTAAGCGAGTTTTAGAAAGAGAAGAAGACCTAAGTAGCTCACAACTTCTGCAGATCATCTTCAACGGTCTTATTATCAATGCAACGGTCTATTAATGCTATCTGACTATAAATAGAGTTGCATTCAATTCTTCTCAACAACAACTACATCTGAAAACGCACAAGCATTCAAGTTCTTCAACTACCTTTTTGTTTTCACTTGTATTTTGTCTTTTGACATTATAAGCTTCAGTGTTCATTATTATCCACTCTTAGAGAGAGTTTTTATCTGTAAATCATTTATTGTAAAGAATCACAAGTCAAGGGGACTTGGTGATTTGGGAGTTCACTGATTACAACTTATAAAGGGGAGTGAGTTCTAGTGAGAGAATTACTCTTGAGTACAGAGTGTGTAATCTTTGTGATAGTGAAAAAGCCATAGAGTCTGGGGACTAGATGTAGGTCAAGTTTGTTAGGACCGAACCAGTATGAATCTCTGTGTCCAGCTACTCTTCCTTCTACTCTGTTCATCTATGTTTTCACTGTCTAAAAATAGAGCAGTTAGAAAAGATTTTTAAAATACCCAATTCACCCCCCCTCTTGGGTATATTGTTCCACTTTCATCTCGGCTTACTCCAAACCTCGAGGTTTTCTCGAAACCTCGAGGTTTCACATTGTAAGTGAAACCCAAAGAAACACGATGAAAGCAAACCCGGAGGTTTCTCAAGAAACCCGGAGGTTTTAGAATGAGTGAAAGTTCATTTGCTCTCGGAACTCACAAACCTCGAGGTTTATAGCAATACTCGAGGTTTAGTTTAAACTTCAAAGTTCTTTGTTTTGAGCCAAAACACAAACCCGAAGGTTTCTATGGAAACCTCGAGGTTTTCTATCATACTGAAAAACATTAGCTCTCTGGATGCCGTAAACCTCGAGGTTTCTCTCAATACTCGAGGTTTGACATTTAATTTCAAAACTTTCGGTTTGGCGCCGAGGCATAAACCCGGAGGTTAAACCTCGAGGTTTCACAATCTGTGTAAAACCGAGTTTTCTCGGAAGTCCAAAACCTCGAGGTTTCTTAATAAACCTTGAGGTTTCACATAAATTTGTGAAACCAAGTTTTTGCAAGTTAAAACACAGAACCTTGAGGCTTCCTTTGTAAGGCCAAACCTCGAGGTTTCTGGGCAAACCTCGAGGTTTGCTCTCACTCAGGATTTTCCAAGTTCTGATAGCAAATCCTCATTATTTGTTTATAATTTTTGGCAATCATCAAAACCTTTAGAGAACCAACAACACTGAGTGTTACACCCCTACTGGCCTCGCCCTTTCGGGTGGCGAGTTAGAGGGATTTGTTATAAACTGTTACCTTTCCCTCGTTATTAGGCTCAATTAACATGTATCGGAGTGAGCGCAATAGAGCATTTAACCGGTTTGGACTATCTGCTGTACTGGTAAAAGTAAAATAAATAGAAAATAAAAGACCCTGAAGGGTTGAGGGTACAGTTAATCCAAAATAAATACCAAAATAATACATACCGTCATCTCAAATATATGTACAAACATGATAGGGCATTCCCTATTCTTCAATCTGTACCGATAAGAACTTTTTTTCGAAAATGGGTCTTCACATCAGGCACATCTTTCTGTGACTATAAAAGAGTCTGAGGTCCGATAGTGGCCCCCAGAGTAACCGTCAATACTCAAATACTAAATGTGTAGAGAATATGTAAGGTACCATGTCAGATAATGTAAAAACAGATAATATGCCAATACATACCACATATGCATTCAAAAATAAGCCATTGTAAAATATACATCACAGTCCATAGAACTTGTACAGCTGCCTCATCAAGGCAAGCCTCGGTCTCACTGGACTCTTAACCCGTAAAGCCGCCCCCACTAGGCCAGCCCCGGACTGAAACTCAACCCGTACAGCCGCCAACTAAGGCCGGCCTCGGACTAAATGTCCTCATCGCTAGGAATCATACAACTATGTATGCATATTTGGCACAAACATATAAAAAAAAAAAAAAACACACACACACACACATGGAAAACACAAACATACAACGAAACACATAAAGATATTTGAGTAAAGTGGTTACTACCTGGTAGGGTGTGTACCGTCTTAATATTTTATCGTGCCTTATCACTTTTCCAAAAATGCCCTTGACCTAAATAACACCAAAATACCTTATTTTTAGTATTTCCAAAGATACCCTTGCATTTTTAATTAAATCCGATCTCTTTTTATATTTTCCAAAAAATCTAGTGAATTTGGCCCAACTTCAAGGATTTTTAATAAATTCCAAAAAAATCATCTTTGTATGAAATTAGTGGGGTTTGAACCATTAGGGTGTCTATTTTCCAGTAAAAATATTTCCAGAGTCCAAAATGTTGGTTATGATTAGTTTTGATGATGTCTTATATAGATGCCATTGTTAAAAGCAAAAAGATTGAGTAATATAGTTATCTCCTAATTTGACTAACTGTTGTATTTAATGTAGATCAATCCAAGCTAAATTAAGGAGAATAACCAAGAAGGAGTTAAGAGATGAAAGAAAGAATCAATCCAAGCTAAATTAAGGAGAATAACCAAGAAGGAGTTAAGAGATGAAAGAAAGAATCAATCCAAGCTAAATTAAGGAGAATAACCAAGAAGGAGTTAAGAGATGAAAGAAAGAGTTGAGTTATGAAGAATGATCAAGTTGGGAGATGGAAGTATGAAGAACTTGATGTATGGAATGAAGATTTAATTATCCAAGTTCTTATATTGAAGCTAGAAGCCTCCAAGATCATATGGAAGTTGGAATGGCTCAATTTGGAGTTAAAGTCAGCAAAAATCAGCTTCAGGATGAGAAAACTCGAGTTTCCAAGTCAAAACTCGAGTTTCCTACTTCGCTGTAGTGATTTGCCTCTCGGATAGGAGAAAACTCGAGTTTGGAATACAAAACTCGAGTTTGGAACTCAAAACTCGAGTTTGCAACTCAAAACTCGAGTTTGGGGTGTCTTCAGCATCTCTGGCCTCTCGGACTAAGAAAACTCGAGTTTCCAAGTCAAAACTCGAGTTTCCAGCGGTGATCAGCTCTTCAGCAACTCTGTTTCACGTTCAGCACGGGCAACCTCTGGTATTTCGATGATATCTCACAAACCAGAGATCGGATTGAGACGAAACCAAAGGCATATGAAACTAGACTCCCAATGCGTCATTTTGATATATAATTCAAGCCTAAAGGAGTTCAGATCAAAGAGCTATGAATTGTTGAAGTTGACATAGAAATCCACGCCACACAGAAAACCAAGCTTCAATGTTTTGAGTGTAACTCACAAAATACAAATCCAATTGAGCTGAAATCGGTGGCATTTGAAAGTAGACTCACAGAGCTTTCCATCAAGAGTTGAACGGACCAAAACAGAGTTCAGACTAGGGAGATATGGTCTTCGAAAGTTGATGGTTATTTCAAGAAAACTCAACAAAGTCCAGCGAAAGCAAAACTCGAGTTTTGAATTGAAAACTCGAGTTTTCAACAGAACAGAGCAACGAACTTCGAGGAACTTCCAAAACTCGAGTTTCCAAGTCAAAACTTCGAGTTTTCATCTCGATTCAGAAAATCAGCGTTTCGAAAATCCTGATTCTTTTGATAAACATCCAGATGATTACCCAAATGATTTATAACACTTCTTATATCATTTGTGTACAAGTTTCAGGTGATTAAACGAAGGATTAGATGCAAATCTTCAAAATATCAGATCTGTGTCAGAACATCGAAAACTGTGCAAAAGTTCTAACGGCTAGTTTCTAACAGCTATATTTCTTTATCCAACGGTCATTGAATCTTCTCAACGGTCATATATTGATCTCTACCTATAAATAGAAGACAGATTCAAGCAGAAAAACGTGGAGATACAAGCTTACACCGCCAACATGCTTGATACTCGCTTTCTCATCATTTACACTCTTTGTTTTTTTACATGTTTAGATAACTTAGAGAGTGAAGTGATTTGTATTTGATCTTCGGTGTTTATCTATTCACTTCTAAGAGAGGAGATTTATTGTAAACACATTATCTTTCTATCGAGAGTTACTCAAGATTGGGTAATCTTGAGTGGGATATACATTGTGTTGATTACAACTTGTAAGGGGGAGTGAATCCTAGTGAGAGGATTACTTCGAGTACGAGTGTGTAATCAAGCGGTGTGTTGATTACGGTTGTAAGGGGGAGTGAATCCTAGAGAGAGGGTTGCTTCAGATTCTGAACGTGTAATCAAGTTGAACAAAGATAGTGGATTGAAAATCTCAAGTGAGGCTTGGGACCGGACGTAGGTCAAGGATTGGGCCGAACCGCATATAAATCAGTTTGCACATCCTCTTCCCTTATCTCTTATATTTCCAAAGATTTACATTCGAATGTTTGTCAATTGATTTATAACTCACTTCGTTATACAAGTTGAATTTGCTGAATTGCGAAAAGATTTTCAAAGAATCTAAATTTTTATACTTCACCCAATTCACCCCCCCTCTTGGGTTCAGCCAGAACTTACACAAAAGATTCCTTATCTTGGCATGGACCCAATCTTTAGCCTCTGGTTAGAAAAATCCTGGTGCTTCCGTCGTTTTCAAAAATTATTTTCTCTCAATTGGTAAATAAAAAGTATATAGAATTACATATCAAAAGGATGCCCCAGATGCGTACTTTTCACCTGTAAAATTTCAGCTTAACTGTTTTAAAAACATATTTGAAGCTTCACTGCCCAGAATCTCAGATTACTGGCAGCAAGCTTCTTCTTTGAGTTTTCGGGGTTTTCGAGTTCGGACTTAAACCATAGCTTAACCCCACACAAAATCACGTTTCAGACTCAGTGGAACCCTCAAAAACACCAAAATCAAACCACAACACCAAGCCCTAACCACTTGCACGAAAATCTCAACTATGAACTTCAAAGAGTTGAGTTTTCTGTGTTTACCTGAAATCGGAGATCCGGCTTGGTGTTCTTGATGATTGGCTCTTGTTCTTGGCTATGGAACTTGGCTGAACACTCTCTTTCCTCTGAAAATTTTGTGCTCCCCTTAGTCTAGGAGAGAGAAGACATGTATATTTAATAATAATAAAAATACCGATCAGTCCTGAAAAACTGTGATAAAACCCTGTCCAGTAATTATGGAATTCATCTGGCTTTTTGACTTTTTCTCCAAGAAATTCCAGAGAATTCCAGGGAGCTCTAGGGTTCAGACATGTGGCAAAATTCCCCTTAAAATATCTGGATATTTCTTTTCTTTTGGGGTAAATTACTCGTTTTGGCCCAAACTTTCAAAAATTACAATTGTGGCCCAGAACTTTTTAATAATTACCAACTTTCCCCACATGTTTTGTCTTCCCAAAGGACACATGTGGCGCCATTTTGGGGCCACACGTCTGCCCAAATCAATTTTTGCCCATTTATTCCTATTTTGCCCTTTTTCTCTTAATATGGGGCCCACGGTTGGACTTTTGCACAAATTTCTCTTTTCTCTTTCTTCAACCTCATTTTTTGATAATTATGGGGGCTAGGTGGAGCCTCTTGGGGCCCAAAAATATGATCCCTTTTATTTAATTCCCTTTTTCCACTTTATCTGTCCAATTTTTGCTCTACCGGTCCTTATCGGACCCCGCTGGTTACAAAGGTGCTTCTTTTTGCACTTTTCTTCAACTTTTCCAGATATTCTCCCCCGATTGGATAAACATATGTGGAACCTTTTAATTTCTAATATGGCCCCACATTTTCTCATTCAGTGCAAAAGAAGCCCCTAACTGGTCCCCATCAGTCCTTTTTCTACCGATTAATCACTGTTGGACCCGTATTTCGAGTTTGGGTCTGAACATGACTTAAATCACCTGGTTTTCTCTTCCCATTTTCCTCAAACATGCAGAGGATCTTTATCTGTCCAGGAAATGTCATACTTCCTGAACCGAGCTTAGTAGTCTGCCTAACTTAGGCTTATTCTCAATTTTCAAGGTCCAAAGTTCGGGATATTACACTGAGGAGATTGTGACAAAGTCCCTCTACTAGGTAGACATCTTTGATTTGTGGTCCCTCATTGTTTCCAATTTCACCAATACCAGCAATCTTTCCAGATTGATTTCCACCAAAGGTTACCTTGCCACCATCCTTGGGCTTGATTGAGGCAAATTTGGATTGATCTCCCGTCATGTGTCTAGAGCATCCACTATAAATGTACCACTTGTTGGATTTTGATGCTCTTAGACAAACCTACAGAACACAATAAATCAGGCCTTAGGTACCCATCTTTTCTTGGGTCCTTTAGGGTTAGTTTGTGTCTTAGGAACCTTGTAATATCCCTTAGGCATCCATTGATAATTCCCTATGGGTTTACTCTTTCTTTCCTTTTTATGAAAACATGAAGAAGTGGTATGACCCTTAGGATTACAATAATTGTAATGTGCAAAAGGATTTGAAGAATGAACAGATTTTCTAAAATAGTTCATGTAAGCTTTTTCTCCAAATTTCTTTTTACCTTTCTTTTTATCAAAATCAGGTTTATAGCCAATTCTTGATCTGTCATTTGTAAATCTTTCTTTGTTTAAAAATGACATTGAGCATTTCACTACCTCTAGTGAATTTCTCAAGTGCCTTTGTGAGGTGTAAATTCTTTTTCTCTAAATCGGTACAATCTTCACAAGCAATATTTTTAGAAGAAATATTTTTAATTTGAAGTTCAAGAGTCACATTCTTCGTTTTCAAAGACACATACTTTTCAGCAAGTTTTTCAATTTCAGATTGAACAACAATGTATTCAGCAAACAGTTCATCATAAGACGGTTTCGAATCATATACCTCATCATTGTTGTCATGTTGCTCTTCTTCTTCAACAACTAAACAGATATTGGCTTTTTCTTCCTCATCATCGTCATCTTCATCAGATGAACTATCTCCCCATATGGTTGAGACATAGGCTTTCTTTTTGAATTTGTTGAACTTCTTCTTTTCTTTGTCCTTGTTCTTGATTGGGGCATTCGACTTGATGTGGTCGGGCTTTTCACACTCGTAGCAGATGATTGGCTTCTTTGCCTCATAGCTGGAGCTACCCTTGTGAAACTTCTTGTAACCTTGGTTCTTCTTGTAGAATTTCTTAAATCACTGGACCATCATGCCTAGCTCTTCATCTTCATCCTCTTCTTCATCATTATCTTGAACTTGAGTTTTGCCTCATATTTAGAAAGGCTACCAAAGACAACATACGGATGCCATTTATTCTCCACAAGCTTCTTCAATAGCAGTAACCTTGGCTTCCCATTCCTTGTTGAGGATATTGAGAATTTTCCTCACTTGGACAGGTTGCTCATATTCTTTGCCCAATGCAGCAAGCTGGTTGAATAGATGGGTGAACCTTAACTGGAATTCGCTAATGGTTTCACCAGGCTTCATATGAAGAAGATGGTACTTAGTCATGAGAGTATTGCCTCTATTTTTCTTGACTCCAATTGTTCCTTCAAGAGCTATTTCCAGTGCATCCCACATAGCCTTAGCAGAAGATAAGGTGCAAACACGAAAATGCTCTTGTTGACTTAGAGCACTTTGCAGCAAGAGGACAGCTTTACTGTTGAGTGTGATGTTTCTTCTGTCATTTTCATCATAGTCTTCTTCAGGCTTTGGAATTTTGAAACCATTTTCTAGAATAGTTGGATTGTAGTCTCCACTCTCAAACACTCTCCAGATACCATATTCTGTAGCCATCACAAAGACTTTGAACTTGGCTTTCCAGAAGGAACAATCTCTCCATTGAATCCCGGTGGTCAGTTGATCGAAGCTCGATCAGGTAGAATACCTTCCATAGTGATCCTTCTCGAGATGTTAAGCTCTTTAGAGAAGACCTGGCTCTGATACCAAATGAAAGTGGAGCAAATCACCAAGAGGGGGTGAATTGGGGATTTTAAAATTCTTTTCGAATTACTCTGCTTTCGAATATTAAAACAGAGCTGAATAGAGAATAAGACAGGAAAGCAAGACACAAGAAATTTATACTGGTTCAGTCCAATTTCTTGACCTACGTCCAGTCCCCAGACACTCTGGGATTTCACTATCTCAATTGATTACACACTCTGTAACTCAAGAATAATTCTCTCACTAGAACTTACTCCCCCTTACAAGTTGCAATCAATAACCCAATCTCCAAGTCCCCAGACTTGAGATACTCACAATAAATGAGCTCTCTCTCTAAGAGAATAAATATGAACACTGAAGATCAATGTATCAAAAGATACTTTACAAGTGAAAAACTGAAAGAGTAGTTGGTAAACTTGAATGCAGTTCGTTTTCAGCAGATTGGTTGTTGAGAAGAATTGAATGTAGTTCTATTTATACTCGAGAGCATCAAATGACCGTTGTATTCCTTAATGTAACCATTGGGATATTCAGGAAAGATTAGGATGAGCTTAGTCTTCTTCTCTCTCTACTCTTTGCTTAATCCAATTACACAAATGTTTATGCTTGACTTCTTGACTTTTAATCCATTGGAAGAGTAGCTACTAGATGTGGAAAGAAAATATTAATCCCTTTGCAGCGTGTGTAGAATGATTGTTCAAAAGGATGCAAGTTTTCTGCACTTTGCATTTAATGTGCTGACATCACTTTTTGCTTTAGTTCAAATCTTCATTTAATATCCGCTAAATCATCTGAAACTCACTAACAAGATGGTTAAACATAGCTAGGAATATTAATGAATGCTGATAGGAAGTATTAAGATCAAACAAGAAGGTTTCACAAATTCGTCAGATTTGAATTTCAAACTCTGCGACACAAACTCCAGTTTGTTCACCAAAAGTGGAGTTTGTCACTATGCACTAATAGCAAAACTCAAGCTTCCTTTGTCCAGAGAGGAATGTCGTGATTTGAGCTTTGAGACATATTTTTGAATGGAACTCAAAACTCGAGTTTCCACTTCTAAACTTGAGTTTTGGACTCTTAACATGAAATATGAGTTTTAGTCCAAAACATCAAAAACTGGAGTTTTCATTCTAAACTTGAGTTTTCAAAACATTGACAAGGAGCAAAGCTCTGCTTGGTCAAAACTCGAGTTTCCATAACTAAGCTCGATTTTTCATTTAAATATGACAACTTTGAGAAATCTATGCCAAAGTCAAAACTTGAGTTTTCTATGAAAACTGGAGTTTTCAAAAACTAAGTAAAACTTGAAAACTCTCTGTCGGGCGCAAACTCGAGTTTCCAAAGTAAAACTCAAGTTTTCCCAAAGCTTTGAAAAACTTAGAAAACTCATGGCAAACTGAAAACTGGAGTTTCCATATCAAAACTAGAGTTTTCATAGGTTCAAAATGTTGAAGACTCTCTGCATGACCAAAACTCGAGTTTCCAAATGAAAACTGAAGTTTGTCTCTTTCAGGAAATATTGAAGAGTCTCGTATGATGCAAACTCAAGTTTGTCTCAAGATGAAAAAAACTTGGAGTGCACTCGTAAGACCGAAACTCGAGTTTCCTATGAAAACTGGAGTTTTGCTTAGTTCATTAAAATTGAGTCACTCTCTGTCAAGACAAAACTCGAGTTTTAAAACCAAAACTCGAGTTTGCCTTTGACAGTAAGTTTTTCAACTTACTAAAGACAAACTTCAACTTGTGTTTACAAATGTCGCTTATCATCAAAACACATAAAGAACTAACGATGGGATTGGAAATAAAAATAGTGGGCGTACAAGAGTTCTAAAGGATTCTATGAGAGAGGGAGGAGGTTCAAATACCTTTAAAGACTAGCCTTGAACAGAAGATGAAGTCACAGGTGGCTTTCGTTGGTTTCTTCAAGACAACAATTACTAGCTCCTTATCTTTGAGTTTGCTAACTGTAGTAGCAGCCTTAGAACGAGTTTGAACAGATTGCTCCGAAGGTTCTTTGATTACATCTCCTTTGGATTTGGGTCTCGGAGCTTCTACTTCTTCACTCGTAACCTTGGGTCGATACCTCTTAGGTGGTTGTTTTTCTCTTCTATGTCATTTAGATGGTGGGGCAAACAGTGAAGGAGTAGCTTCATAGTCGGAGGAGGAATCATGAGACTTAGAGGGGTTTTTAGATCTCATTTCAAAGGTTTGCTCGAGTAGGGTTTTGAGTTTAAGAGGTTTTCAGAGATAAGACTCGAGGTAAGTGAGAAAGTGAAGAGAGAAAGACTATGCAGATATATAGAAAGCGTTGCATTTGAATTATCACTTAATGACTCGAGTTACCTTATAATGACTCGAGTATTCATATAAAAATCACTTACCTGGACTTCAATTGTGTGTTTTGGACACTTGAAAATGCCTTTCACTCGAGTTCTTCATTCTCCACTCAAGTTACAAGTTGATTTCAACAATATGAGCTCTCTAACCTCCATTGACTTGAGTTGCCCATATGCACACTCGAGTGTTTATAGCTCACTCCAAACTTGTGTGCTCTCTGACCTCGGTTGACTCGAGTCTTTCAAATGCCTACTCGAGTTAGCCTTTACACACTTCCAGTGAAAGAGAGGCCTGCAAAATTTAAACAAGGGTCAAATACGAGGTTTTAGGCAAACTAGAGTCATTTACCTTCAACTCGAGTTAATGTTTCTTCACTTCCAGTGAGGTGCTTCAGATAGTATATCTTTCTTTTTGAGTTGATAAGCAAACTATGTCACTCGAGTTCTCGGATGACCCACTCAAGTCATTGACTCAAGTTACACTTCTTATACTTGAGTCAATATGAGATCGGCACGATAAACATTAGAAACAAAGAATGTTGAATACAAGAGCTAACAAACACTCGAGTGCAAATTTCTTGACTTGAGTTACCTGCTTGAGTTAAGAAGTGTGAACTCAAGTTATTCAAAGCAGTTAGCAATTCAATACAAATATAAAACACATGAAATAGGTCATACTCAAGTTAATCACCACCAACTCAACTCGAGTTACCTACTCGAGTTGCCACTTAACTACTTGAAGTGAAGTCAGATTCCTCATAGAATTTCAGCTACTTGCATGATATGGCTCGAGTTGACGCAGTCTGACTCAAGTTATCATTGACTCTATTAGCCTCTATTTCTTTTCTTCTTCATAGAGGTCCTGTAAAAAAAAGTATAGATACTCCAAAGCTTAAGTTAGTGACTATTTATCATCAAAATGAATAAGAGGATATAACACTCGAGTGCAAAAATACTAGCTCTAACGAGTAACTCGAGTGTATAATTATTAACTCGAGTTTGAAACCTTTTGACTGTTGAAAAAGACATTTGAGCGCAGGAGTTATGGTTTGAAGAATAAGTTTTAGTACAAGCTAATTCAACTCAAGTCAAACACTGGTAACTTGAGTTGAAGCCTTTCATACAAAGCTTTTCACTCGAGTCATAGACACTTAACTCGAGTTGGTCAAAATTGAAAGTTGTTTTGACTAAGTTTTTAAAGCATTGACTCCAGTTCTTGGAACATAACTCGAGTCTATCTATGATAGACACATTAAAACACTCACCGATTCAAGATTTGATTAAAACAAAAGTTATTCACTTAAGTACCATTAAACATACACTTAAGTGACTTGAATCATTAAGTCTATTTCTTTTTTAATTGTATGTTATCATCAAAACATTGAGAACTAATAGAAAACTTCTTCCTGAAGGCGATGAGAGTTTACTTATCATTCACTGAGTCTTTTTAAGTTATGTTTTATTATTAATTGATTTAAGTTTCATTTGTGCTTAATCTATTAGACTCACAAATAACATTTTCTCCCCACCTTTTTTGTAGTAATGGCCACAAGTATTGATTAAAAAATGCTTATCCGACTAAAATCCGTCTATTTTTTAAAAGGAAACAAACAATATCTTTTTATAGTGGTTTTAAATAAAATAAAATAAAAACCTGTTACAAAACTTATGACCGCTACTGATTTCGTCACATTAACCGCTATAAAAACCATCACATAAACCGCTACGGGTTTGGCACAAATATTCTTATAAATACCACCACCACACCTTATTTCACACGCTCTTTCATTTCTTCCTCCCCTACTTCTCTCTCATTTTATTTTCTCTGTTAATGTTTTCTGGGGAGATTAAGTGCTGATTAAGGTTAGCAAATATAGTAAATATTTTTTTTTGTATTTCCTTTTTAATTTCTTATTATTTTTTATACTAACTATTTTTACTTCTAGAACGAATTTCCGTCATCATTCATTTCATAATCAAATATTATTTAAGAGTATTTTTTTAAAAAAAATATTAAAATTTATGATATAAATTATCAATTAAATGATAACACTAAAACAACAAAGTAATTAAAGAAAAAAAGCGTACAATTACTGCTTTTTTTAAAAAAAAAAAACATAAATTTCTTTGTAGCGGTTATTTAACCTCTACAACGTTTACAAAAAAATATTTGGCGCAAATTTTAAATTTTTAATAATTGGCGGCTAAAATTTGTAGCGCTTATATAATCGTTAAAATTTTAATTCAAACTTTTTGTTACCATTGGTACAATTTCATCCAATATTATAGTGGTTTTGAAAATGCTACCAATTTTTGCCGCCAATTTTAAAAAACGTTTTGCCGCCAATCAAAATTTTCCCGCCTATTTTTTAAAATTTGTGAACGTAGTTAGTAGCGGTCAAGTAGCTGGAACTTTCAGTTCAGTTCACACGGCTGGGGCTTTACCGGCCAAAGTACTTCCTTCTCCGCTTAAGAAGATTCTGTTGTCACGGCTTTTGCCACAAAAGTGGATGCTATTGGTTCCCCGAACCATAGACCAATCTTCTCATCCCAAATAATTCCAATTTCATCTTGTAGTACAAAATGTTAAATAATATGTTGTCTAGATGTCATCCTATAGTGGTAACCTATAATCGCTACAGTATCAGTAATGGCGATGATACTTGAGTAACGATTTTTACTAACCGCTACAAAATAGCTTGCGATGGTACTTTTTATAGAGGTCTCTCTGACCACTACGCATGTCGTTAATAGCTGGTAAAACAACTACAAGTATGCAGTTTTTGTTGACTCCAAGTGTTTTGATGATAACAATTGAAGTCTCTCAGTAAGGATTTTGAAGTAATAATCAAGTGGGATATAAAAGTTCTTTTTATCAAATATTGTCAAAATTGAATTCTTGAGAGCATGGTCCCAATACTCGAGTATATGCTTGTAATTCCAATGGGAGTAAATGCAAACATGGATCAACCTCTCGAGTATGGAAAGATGATTATCGAGAATTCCTCTTACTGGATTCAATGAGTTAATTCTAGAGTATAACAAGATGGCTCTCGAGTATTGCCGAGATCAAAGAGTTCAGCCACTTCATACAATTCTCGAGAATGTTCAATATAACTCTCGAGAATTCAGGCTTACTGTTTCATTGAAACCTTGTGTGATAATTCTCGAGAATCTCAACTCAATTCTCGAGAAATCCCTTCAGACTACGAATATAACTCTCATATTCTCGAGTATGGTCGGAGACTCTCGAGTATTGCAATGATCAATATTTCGCTCTTCATAGAATGAAGCTCTCGAGAATGCCTTGACTAAATCTCGAGAATATTGAACTAAATTCAAATACTTTGTTTCTCAAATCTCCGACACCGAAAATCATGATTCATATTATATCATTTTATCACTCTTGATTATTATTCAATACAAATTCCAAAATGCTTTTAACATGTGTGCTCATAAGTTTCAGGTTACTTAAGCATGCTTTAACGGCAAATTTGAATAAAGCTATCATCTGTCAGAAACATTAAATGCCGCTACCTAAACCGTGATGTTCTCGGACACCGATATTCTGAACAAAGTAAAGCCAACTCTGATATTCTTCGCTCTCGCATTAAATGCCATCTCACAACGGAAAAACAAAAGGAATGACAGAGAATGTCGGGCCTGAAAATTTCCCGATGTACTATTCGAACGAATGAAATTCTTGACGAAAGCTTCATCGCCTAACGGACACATTCGAGAGTCTGAACGGCTATTTTATGATCTTCACCAACGATCTTTAATGACATCAACTATAAATAGCCGAGGCATTCAATTCGCCAACGACCAAAAAAACTTTGCGCATTCAACTCTGAGTTATTTTCATTAACTGTTTCATTCAATATCCTTAATATTAATCATTGTACTTCAGTGTTCATATTGTATCTGCTCGTGAGGAGTCATTAAATATCATTCCTATTCTTGTGTGTAATTCTTAAGGTTGTGGAACCTTAAGAGAGGGTGTATAAATTACAACTTGTAAGGGGGAGTGTAGTCGGAGAGTGAGTGACCATCCTTTGTTACAGAGTCTGTAATTGTTTCTGAAACTTAGTGGAATCTCAGAGTGTTTCTGAGGACTGGACGTAGGTCAGTGTTTTGACCGAACCAGTATAAACCTTCTTGCATTCTTTTATCGTATTGGTCTCTATTTTGTTTATACCCGAGAAAAGATTTTAAAATATCAAGAATCACCTATTCACCCCCCCTCTAGGTGATATTCCACCTTCAGTTTTGACCATTACAAAATGTCATTTTTTAAAATTTATACACATGTGTGTGTGTGTGTGTGTGTGTGTGTGTGTGTGTGTGTGTCTCATATATATATATGTACAAGAGCGCGCACGCACACACACACACATATATATATATATAAACATGCTTCTTTGACTTGCATTCCTACCTGCATATGTTATAAATTTGTTTTAATTACTGGGACTTTATGTCTTATCTCGTTCTTGTTAATATTTATCAAGCAAACCCTTTATTTTTTGTAAGGGTGAAGGGAAGCAAGCAGAGGCATAGGCGTTGTTAGCCTTGTAGTCCTTTTGCTTCTGTTGGTTTTTATTGGTTATTATATTGCCATCTAGGGCCCACATCCTTAAATTCATTATCAACTATGTTTTGGGCAACTATGAAGGTTTTATTGGGCCTAAGGCCTTAACTTGTGCACTTAACGATTTGTGGATCCACTACATTATTATTATGTTATGTAAAAGACCTTTTTGTTGTGGGGTTTAGTGACATATTAGGATATGCACTAGTGCTCATAGAGCCCGGGGTCGTGCTTGGCGCTTGGTGAGGGCGATGTCGAACCCCTCCAAAACTTTTCGTATCAAAAAAAAAAAAAAAAAAAAAAAAAAAAAAGGATATGCACTAGTGGGTTGGGTTTCTATGCCTTATTCTGATTATGCCCTTTGTCTTATATTTGGTTTACCATAGTGAGTTCACTACAAAAAAAAAAACCTCAAATTACCGACGGAATTAGGGAGGGAAAAAATTATGTTGGTACCGTGGGTAATTAAAATTACCGACGGAAATTTTTAGTCGGTAAAAATGCAATGGGTAATTAAAACTGAAATTACCCATGGCATTTTCACCGATGGAAACTACTTTTAATGTCTATTTCAAAACGGATGCGTTGTTATCAAATACTATATAGTAGTAACACAAGACTAAGACCAAAGGTACTTTAGTGCCAATAAACTGATACGGCATTTGGCAGAGAATTTAAAAGGTAACATTGAAACCTTTCTGAACAAAAGGTGGTTGAAACTCCAACTACTTATGCATAGGTCATCAATTGAGTTGATACCCTTATTGAAAGATAAAATAAACAACAGAGTTAGCTGATTAGGTTCAAAAATCTAACTGGTTAACAGATATGGATAAAAGCTTAAATGACACCTTTATGGACTTCAGATGGTCCTTATTGTGAGCTACAATTTTCAAAATGCCTGGCATAAGACTAGTTCGAACAGCTTGTAAGAATAGGATAACGATTTAATACATAGAATCTAAAGCCATGCAAGAATTGAAGCATGAAAAATATCATGTTAAGCTAGTAGCTTTATTTCGTTTTGTCAAGTCTAGGAGAGTTATTTGTCAAGTCTCAAACGAGTTTTAATGGGAAAGAAAGGCAACTATGTCATTTAAGCAAAGTGAAAACATCATTTCAAAAGGATTCTGGTCAAAATATTCTCTTGCTGTAGTCCAAGCTTGAGTGAATATCTGTAAGACCAGAAATTCACTGTCACATCTCATATTCAAGAAACTTGTCGTGTCATTCTAACATTTTGATAGGAACATAATGAAGTAATCTAGCAACTTCTGGTTTATCAGGAAATTTTTTTATCATTTTCATGTACATTAAATGGACAAGACTAGCATGGCTCAATTCGACAAGGAAAGGGCTAAACATGGTTTTTCCCAAACATCCCTAAACCCTAGCCTTGATCCAAGCATCTCAAGAATTCCCAAGAAGAAAGAAAAATTTGGCTTAGAAATAATCACCAGAGTTTTTTTTTTTTTTTTTTTTTTTTTTTTTTTTTTTTTTTTTGTAAAAAGAAATTTTAGAAAAGGGGTTGGGTCCACCTACGATCCAAGCGGGCGAAATCTCCCACCTCCTAGGTGATACCGATATTAGGCGGGGCGAGCCGTATGTTACCCTCGGCGTTAACCTGGCACCTGCCTGAAGGCCTCCCCAACGCTTTTAATCAACTCCCGGATCGAACTCCCTCCCTTTGGTGAGAGTGTCCGACCTCTTTATCATTGGCCCAAAGACGATGGGTTAATCAACGAGTTAAAAATCCTTGGGGATGAAAAAAGCCTTAGCAGAGCTTTTAGCCTTCTCCTCTCAAAACTTTGAGACTGATAATGAAGGGTGCCCCGCCAAGTCCATATATAAAAATGACGTAGATACTCTATTAGGCTATAGAAACCCTAGCCCTAATGGGCTTAAGTGAGCAAAAATTAGGCCTAATCCACCAAAAAAGATATATCCCCATTTGGGCCTACTTTTGGGATTGTTTTGGGCCCATCTTATTTATCTCTAATTACTCTTTGTTCGGCCCTCCATCAACTTAACCCATCCATCCACATAGATCACACATTTCTAATGACTATTTTACCCTTATCTAATGTCTCCAAAATCCTAGATGTTACACTGAGAAGAACGGAGTCTTAACCACTGGAACAATGATTTGGAGTCGTGCCTTAGCAAAGCTCTCGACCTTTCTCTAAAAAAATTTGCGTCTTGCCTCCATCTCTAACAAAAACGCAGGTCCTTAATTAGGGTTTAGAAAGCTAATGCCTAATTAACTCAAGGGAGCAAAATTTAGGCCCAATCTACCCAAAGAAGCAGGTCCACATATAGGCCCACTTTTAAGGGGGTTTTAGGCCCTTTTTGACATCTCATTGACCTCTAATTGCTCCCTGTTTGGTTTTCCATCAACTCAGCCCAATCTTCCATGTGTGGCCGTGTAGGTCACACATTTCTAATGACTATTTTATCCTTATCTAAGATCACCAAAATCAAGGATATTACATTCACAGTCTTGCGAATTAATAGGTCATTGCCATCTAGAACTCTACTATTTCATAATAAACTGCCAGGTGTGACTTCCGAATTATATATGTATCTGTATTTTGTAATATTGAGAATATGTATATTGTAACTGCGATAATTGATGATTAACGAAACTATAGCATGAGATTGTTGTATCATGACATGAGGTTGATGTTATTCGCATACTTTGAGTTATCTCTGTAATTAAAGATAAATGTTGATACAGGGAGGACATGGATGAAGACATCATGAAGTTTGATTATTGATGTGCCATATAGTACACGCCACCAGACAGTATACTGTTGTTGGCTTTTACTGTCTGTCCCTAAGTGCTAACCCTGCGACTGCAGCACCTCATGGAATAAAACGTGAGAGAATTCATATTGGTCCGTTGCACACACCGGAGAGGTTGTTAGAACTCTCAGTCATAGGGAACACTAAGCCCATGGATTCAAGCTGGCGAATCAGAGGAGATAAGGCAGGAATAAAAACTTAAAGATAATAAATGAATATTTATTTCATGTTAAATCTTGGATATTCCTTTGTCATTATAATGTCTTTATTGCATTCACTATTTGCGAACTATCCACTTAACACCCACGGGCACGTAGTAATTATGTTGTAGGTCAGGATTTAGTTACTAAGATGTCGATGACAAATACCTATTAATTTTGTTATATATTTTCATACTTTATTTTTGGATTATTATCATAATTATCGAGTTTAAAATGCCTTTATTATGATTAATTGAGATTAAGAATAAATGCATCAAATCAGAACTAAAACAAGCAAAATTGTCATAATAATAGTAATTACTCTTAATCATTGATTCTTGAGAAGATTTATATTAATTTGATTGTTTTAAATTGTTGGTCCTTAAAGAAATTGGATCCAAATCTAAAATCGGAACTATGAATTTTGACAATGTCGGAATAGTCCACATCAACGAAGCAGCGTTTTGATAGTGGAAATTGTACTTATTGTGAGGCCTAGAGTTAAGCTCCCTATAACAGTTATAATTGTCACAGAGGCACATTTACAACTTTCAATGCATGTGTTAATATGAAACATTAATTAACCATGATAGACCTCTAAGCGTTTGTTCCTCTAAGATTTAAATAGTAACATTATGACTTTTATAACCTTAATAGACTCATGATGAGTAGTTTTCTTTTTCTATCGAGGTTATCTTCTTGAAAATTTTAAAATATACGCTAAGTATATCGCTTCCGAAGGAGAGTGTTATAGTGATATCATTGTCACTCCAAACTACAGGTTTTCTCATGTTTAACATATACAAGATGAAAACAAAGGAGGACGGTTTTCACATGTTTAGCATATATCAAACTAAACATTTTACATTTCTCCAAATCCAAATCAAGTCTAGCTATACGCAAGCAAGCCCCAAAGAAGCAGTTCTTTTCACAATCTTTTTTCTCCATTTCTTTTCAGCATACTATCTCTATCCTAAGATCAAAAAATTAATACGGTTTATATTTAATATTTTTTAAAATTATTATTAGAATACTTGATAAAATAAATTTTTAAATTTTTTATGTTTTGAATTATATATATTAGATTTTAATTTATTTATTTATAGTTAAAATAATAATTTTTATAAAATATTAAATTTT